>KZ071406.1:0-10059 GCA_002091845.1 Anopheles cracens | reverse complement strand
TTCCGACGCAAGATGACTCAGGGAGGACTGACGTTTGTGTTTCGTACGTACATGACGTTTCAACCTGTGAAAGAATGTGGCGAGGTTTCAAGCATTGCTTTGTTCGTCGATAATCAGCTGATATGGTGAGGCAGGATCTCAGGTGACTTCGAGTGTGGCTTTCGCTTTCGTTGCAATGAGCGATTTGGCTCATCTTATCTCTCTCCGATAGCAGGTGTAACCCAGTATCATGTATGTTTCCTTCTTGATGCAATGGGGTTTGTGTTTGCTAAGTAGGAATGCAACTAACAGTCACAGTGTTTTGCTCATAGTCGTTGTTGGAAGATAGAAATTAAAGAAGCTACTACAGAGCACTGTTCAGAATGAATATCAACTTTTGTGAAAGCATACAGAAGATATTGGAAGCAAGGAAGATCTGCTTGCGAATCGAAATTAGCAAAACACTCTTGCTCTTCTCTCTGGTCGGCTGCGAATTGCAGCGAATTGGAGTCGGTCCCCTCCGAGGGATCGAGGGATGCAAATTGACATCCGAGACGCAGCCGAGTGTGGGGAACGTGTGGTGTTGAGTCTCCAGAGGGATGGTTGGAGACAGCAGCCACACACCCACTTGTCAGCTCTGCTATAAATACATATCATCTCCTCAACGTGCCTTTGTATGTGTGCATCCCGTCATCACCTTTTTTCCCGATGGTTTCGATTACTCATGCCTCACTCCTCCGCTTTGGAAGTAAATCGAACGGAACGGAACACAGAATCGTCCTTGCTGTGTGTGTTCGGCTTTTTTCTTTGATTGATCTTAAACTGTGTGTGGTAAACGGAGGAGGAGGAGAGTCTTTTTTCGATCGTTTATTTTTCAATGGCTCTCCACAGACGGTCAGTGTTGCTGTCATGTTGTTTCCTGACCCAGACGTGCTCTAGGAGTCGCTCAACTTCACAACCACCCCTATCGCTGTTGTTCCTGTTGAAGCTACGGAATTAGTCGCTGTGGATGAGAAGCATTCGTTAAGTTATCGGTCATAATTCAATTACACCGCGTGGAGGACCTTTCCGCGCGCTCAACAGACTTTTGCTTTCTGCACATGCGTCCGAGGTGATTCGCGCGTGGCTCAAATTTGTACTTTAAAATGGGTTATGAGTCAGCAAACAAGCACACATACACGCGCTTTGCAAAACCCCTTCTAACGACCCTGTGTTAATGAGCAATGCTGCGAAATGGGGAAAAAAGTTCTTGTAAATGTGATACGGCAGGGGGTTTCCTAACACACATTTTCACGAAGAATTTGATCGATTTCGGAACAGAAGAGACCGATTCCTTTTGGTGCTCTGTATGCTGTACTCGGATCGATTAGTTGCGTTAAGGTGACGATGCTGCAGTCAAGTAATGACGTATTTGCTAGCATAGGAACATTTTGATTTCGGCTGAGGTCTTTGGACAAATGTTTCTTACTCAGAAATAACAATTTAGTGGAGGTAATTTCATTCAGCCTTTGACACTAACATAACTTTCCATGTTTTCTGCTATTGAATGACTTCCAATTAAGTATACATTACTATACAATTGATCAGATTCTTTGAAACTATGCGAAAAATTGATGCAAAATATTAATTTAAAGCATAAAAACGTTCCAAATCCTGTTCAGAATATTTGATGTAATCGAATTGGATCACAACTAGGATGATATTTCTTTTTAATACCAAACGCAAACTGAATTGAGCAACGATCAAAAGTATTGTCATAATGAAGACAACTCTGAAATGAAAGGCAATGATGAATCTCTCGAACTATAATAATTTCCCTTTAAATCATATTCCCAATTACATTTAGACATGCAACACATGATTACATCGATATTTGACTTTCAAAATCATAATCACAATAAATACGCCAACCCAAAGACCCTCTCCATCACATTCGAATCGCATTGCTAGATGCGGGATATCACTCAAATCGCACGGCCACGATCGTGAGAAAGTCTAATGCAAAATCTCGACTGCTCAATTGTTAATTGTAGCCCGACGCTGGCGCTTATAGGGGAAGTAACAGAGGTGTGGTTGTGGAGCACAGGTAGCTTACGTCCAATGTCACCACAAAAGCGCCAAATGAGTGGGAGGGAGCCAGGCACCAACACGCTACGGACTATCTCTCACAACACTGCTAATGTCCATGCCCCCACCATCTCCATCTTACATTTCGAATTGCCATTTATCAGACGCCCGTTGATGACGACGGCAAGATGTTGTGTGGTACAAACAGCTCTGCCTCCAAGCGAAAATAAGAGCTAGAAGGAACATAATCGCCCACACCACACCACCACCGCAGCAACGCACTTGTTGTGGCTTATCAGCGGTAACCATCGCTGGAACATTCGATACTTGTCAGGAGTCGCTCAACTTCACAACCACCCCTATCGCTGTTGTTCCTGTTGAAGCTACGGAATTAGTCGCTGTGGATGAGAAGCAATTGCTTTGTTCGTCGATAATCAGCTGATATGGTGAGGCAGGATCTCAGGTGACTTCGAGTGTGGCTTTCGCTTTCGTTGCAATGAGCGATTTGGCTCATCTTATCTCTCTCCGATAGCAGGTGTAACCCAGTATCATGTATGTTTCCTTCTTGATGCAATGGGGTTTGTGTTTGCTAAGTAGGAATGCAACTAACAGTCACAGTGTTTTGCTCATAGTCGTTGTTGGAAGATAGAAATTAAAGAAGCTACTACAGAGCACTGTTCAGAATGAATATCAACTTTTGTGAAAGCATACAGAAGATATTGGAAGCAGTTCTTTCTGATTCTTTCTGGTACGTTATTTCTATTGTCAGTAAAATCCAGCAATATTGTTCCTTTGCTTACTTAAGTTTATGCGTTATGCCATCCATCATTGAACAGTTTTCAAGATCTTTTTGAAATCTTTCAATGTTTCAATCAACCTTTAGTTAGCCTCATTGTCCCAATGCCTGTTGTCTGGCACATTTTGCGGCAAATAGAACACCACAACACGTTTTGCTCTTGTTCCTGCTCGAGGCTGACGGTGGTCCTCATCGATGAAGGAATAAACGATTTTTTTCCATTTTTTTCCCCACCTTACTGAAGACGAAACCAACAAACTGCTGCTGGTGCTGCAGCTGGTTGCGGTTTGCCATCGTTCCAAAGCGCAATGACAGAAAGAGAGCTAAGGTGGAAGCATAGTAAACATCAAGGAGTTAGAGCAGGTTAGAGGTGGCGATGCACAGCAGCACCAGCAAACATGAGCACGAGCGAGAACATCGGGAAAGCGAATTTAGCTTGCTGCCAAAGATGAGAGTCAGCCGACGGCGACGACGTCGACGACCGTAAGCGCACACCGAGCGTAGCTCTTGACCTACTAAACCATATATCTATGCTTCGAAAAGACACAGGTGTACGCGTATGTGTGTGTGTGTAACAGGAAGGAGCTGCTGATTTGTGTTCAGGGCAATAAAAACCCAACCCCCTTTCGGCGGGGCACCACTGCAAGAAGCAAGAAGAAGCACCTCAAGCTGTCCTGTGTCGATGTGTGTGTGTGTGTTTGGCCACCGCCCTTTGGTCATTTCGTGCAAAAGTGCATTTGCGAGATTGCTGGAACCGGGCAGCGTGTCGTGGAGAACGCAATTGAATTCCGTTCTGCCCCCGTGTTGCATACTTCAGGCTTCTCTTCTGCGTTTCGCTTTATGTTGCCTTTTGCATGTGTAGTGATTTTGATGGTTTTCTTGGCTCGGAAGTGGGCGCAAGCTTGGTGTTTGGTTCACAATCGATAAGAGCTTCAACCTGTGAAAGAATGTGGCGAGGTTTCAAGCATTGCTTTGTTCGTCGATAATCAGCTGATATGGTGAGGCAGGATCTCAGGTGACTTCGAGTGTGGCTTTCGCTTTCGTTGCAATGAGCGATTTGGCTCATCTTATCTCTCTCCGATAGCAGGTGTAACCCAGTATCATGTATGTTTCCTTCTTGATGCAATGGGGTTTGTGTTTGCTAAGTAGGAATGCAACTAACAGTCACAGTGTTTTGCTCATAGTCGTTGTTGGAAGATAGAAATTAAAGAAGCTACTACAGAGCACTGTTCAGAATGAATATCAACTTTTGTGAAAGCATACAGAAGATATTGGAAGCAATTCTTTCAGATTCTTTCTGGTACGTTATTTCTAATGTCAGTAAAATCCAGCAATATTGTGTATTGTTTATGCGTTATGCCATCCATCATTGAACAGTTTTCAAGATCTTTTTGAAATCTTTCAATGTTTCAATCAACCTTTAGTTAGCCTCATTGTCCCAATGCCTGTTGTCTGGCACATTTTGCGGCAAATAGAACACCACAACACGTTTTGCTCTTGTTCCTGCTCGAGGCTGACGGTGGTCCTCATCGATGAAGGAATAAACGATTTTTTTCCATTTTTTTCCCCACCTTACTGAAGACGAAACCAACAAACTGCTGCTGGTGCTGCAGCTGGTTGCGGTTTGCCATCGTTCCAAAGCGCAATGACAGAAAGAGAGCTAAGGTGGAAGCATAGTAAACATCAAGGAGTTAGAGCAGGTTAGAGGTGGCGATGCACAGCAGCACCAGCAAACATGAGCACGAGCGAGAACATCGGGAAAGCGAATTTAGCTTGCTGCCAAAGATGAGAGTCAGCCGACGGCGACGACGTCGACGACCGTAAGCGCACACCGAGCGTAGCTCTTGACCTACTAAACCATATATCTATGCTTCGAAAAGACACAGGTGTACGCGTATGTGTGTGTGTGTAACAGGAAGGAGCTGCTGATTTGTGTTCAGGGCAATAAAAACCCAACCCCCTTTCGGCGGGGCACCACTGCAAGAAGCAAGAAGAAGCACCTCAAGCTGTCCTGTGTCGATGTGTGTGTGTGTGTTTGGCCACCGCCCTTTGGTCATTTCGTGCAAAAGTGCATTTGCGAGATTGCTGGAACCGGGCAGCGTGTCGTGGAGAACGCAATTGCATTCCGTTCTGCCCCCGTGTTGCATACTTCAGGCTTCTCTTCTGCGTTTCGCTTTATGTTGCCTTTTGCATGTGTAGTGATTTTGATGGTTTTCTTGGCTCGGAAGTGGGCGCAAGCTTGGTGTTTGGTTCACAATCGATAAGAGCACACTCGTTCAGATTATGAATTTTAGATGATTTACTTCGCAAAAACTTACCCGCTCGAAGAAGGTTTCTCACCACACACCGTGCATGATATCGATCGTGCTTGGTAGCGCTCAAAATGGCTTTTGAATAATAGATTTATCGTTCTTTGTTGTAAAGCCCACCCATCAAGCTGCCATAATTTTATTTAAAACTTGAGTTTTTTTTTATAAAACATCCATCCATGCACTTTTGAAACTGTTTTTTAACTAATTTATTTATGAGTTCGGCCCAAATTGATCTCGGAGATCGATCTCAAAAACAAACACACGTGCCGCGCCGCGATTCGAGCGAAGCAAAACATATGTTTAATTGTGATTTCCTTTCCGATTGCTTTTTTTTTGTGCGCACGACGCAAATGGCAACAACAAGCAGCGCCCGTATGTGTGTGTTGTGTGCGACAGAAACGCAAATGTTTTCCCGTGAAAACCGAACACGATTTGAAGGAGGAAAAAATAATTGTCACACATCAGGCAACGGCAAAACACAACAGCGCACACATGTTTTCGAATAACAACGTGCTGCTGCTGTGCCTCTCGCGTTGCTTACGTCAGAACTGGGTCATTCTTTGGTGGTGGTGGGGCCACGCGACGGGTGAGAAAGAAGAAAACCCAGGTGGCGGCGGAGCTGAGCTCATTCTGATGAGTCGCTTTTCGGTTCGGACGCGCACACTACCGAGAAGCAGGCAGGCGCGCGCGCACACACTGTCAAAAGTAGCAACATAAAGTGTGTCTAACACCGTTTTTTTCGGTTCATACGATCATGAAGTCGCCAAGTGTGTGCCGTCGAACCGAATCGTCGTAATAAAAGCATCAAATCCGTTAGCAAAATCCATCTCCCTCCCGGGGGCGCATCTGCTTGCGTCCATCATGATGGGCTCTCGAGTGCAACAAATTAACCATACGTGTTAATGTAAGATTTTATAGACGAGTTTAAGTGTTTATTCTAATTTTAATACTTTTTTTCCTCCCTCACGTGATGAATTTCCACTTCAAATAACTGCCTCTTATTCGTCTGAATGGATTTATTTGCCTTCTAGATGGGTTTCACCACGTTGTGTGTAACTTTTTCCTCTTGTTTATCATGCTCGATTAAAACAGTAACATTTTGGAAAGGAAAATGTGAATCTTCATGTTGATATGGATAAGAATATTTGAGGTTTTCTTCGACTTTCTTTACGAAAATGTGAATATTAACCTTCAATAACGTTGTATGCTTTGCAATATAATGTGATCATAGCCTTTTGTTAGCTTATAATCGTTTTTAACAGCTATAAACAATAGTATAAAAGTTTAAACAAAATCCCACACACAAATTCTAACCTAGGAACTACGAAATTGCAGAAAACATTCCCATAATACAGTTGAAGAAAAACAAATCATTCAGAGTAATAAAATAGAGCGAACGGGGAAAACAATATTTTTAAATTGTTGTTTGAGAAACTCTGCGTATAAAAAATGAACCTCAAGAGAATATTTCTCTGTGTGTGGACATTTGTCGCAGCATAGAAATATTAATGCCGGCTGTGTTTATTCCGTCTTGTTATTCATTGTTATTTTTCCTTTAATTATACTACTGTGTTTTTAAACAGCTCAGTAAACAGGAAAAAAATAACATGTGTCAAATATTATTATTGCATCATATATTCACTCGAGGATGAATTGTGTTTTGATTGTGTTTTTTTTTTGTTGTGTTTCCTCAGCTCGTCATGTATTGTTTCATTTAATATTTCGCGGTCCCATTACCACATCACACGCTCTCTGTACCAGCGTCACACGGCGTGTTGATGAAAACAGTGTTTTTTAGTGTCATGCCGTTTTTCTCTCTCTCGCAACGTCATATCGCACCACGGCAGACACGAACAGCGGAAGAAACCCGTTCATCTGACCGTTAAGACGACACAGAGCTCAACTTCATTCATTATTAAACCACACGCGGAAAAAAAACGGATGGTGGAAGCGAACCAGAGAGAGAAGGAGAGAGGCCAAAGGCAGCGGTTAAATAAACCACTGTTATGTTATATTGTTGCGCGCATAGCTTCAGTGCTGCTTTTCACTCCCGATTCTAGCGTCTTGCGTGCCTGCAAAGCCACAAAATAAAGAAAAAGCTGTCGGCAGCAGTCCCGCACGTCGGATTGGGCTCATAAAGCATTCAGTGCGTCTTGCCGAATGTAAAGCGAGTAGGAAGCGCATTGATTCGTATGAGAAATGTTCCGTTTTTGTACGAATTTACTTTATCTACTCGCCTTACCTGAGTTTGTGCGTTTTTTCGAAGATTCCAAAATCATAAAACACAGTATCCCGATTTCCCCATTATAGCAGGGTGGAAGAAAAACGTTCCACGAGCCTTTTGCCAACACATTCTCGTGTAGCAGCTGCCCCTGTATATTACTACACAAACTGTGTTTTGTGTTGTTCGGTTTTGGAGCAGCGAGATGATGGATCCGATGATGGAAAAGTTTTTCCTCCGACGGTGGAAAACCCCAACCAACCCTCGCTCCGAAAAACAACGGCGATTTTATCATTGCCTTCGGTGCGCGCCGGGGAGTCATTGCCTCGACGACCTACTTTCCGCCGTGGAGCGATCCTGCTGGCAGGTTTGCGTGATTCGGTAATTTTCACCGATTTTTCATGTGCATTAATTTTGTGGTCAAACATATGAAGATGGTGGTGGTGGTGTTGGAGCAACGGGCATTCCCGTTTCGAGCGCGATTTTTTTCGTTTGGTGCCCCTCTCTCCAACCCGGTAATATAAAAGAAAAGATAACCATTGCGTTTTTTCTTCTCGCGCCTGCAGATGCAGACCTCATTTTGTTGGGGGTTTTCACCTTTTCCACCTTTCGTGCCGCGCGTGTGTGTGTGTGTTGTGTCCGTAGAGTAGAGAAAAAGCTTTATCGGGCTTTCGGAGAAAAGATTGTGCGTGTCTCTTTCTTGTCGATGAGATGATCTGCGCATGATGGAGGAGCTACTGGCGCTACTGAATTTTGTTAACGCAACCCTTCGCCGCTTGCAGCAACCTGACACACATTGGATTTGTGATGTTTCATGCATTTCATGCATTCGATTTTGTTTTGCCTTGTAGGATGTGATAGGTAAGGTGTGTAGGATTTCACATCGCTTTGTTTTTGTCCATATAAAAACTTGAAAAATTGCGTATATGTTGTGTGCTACATAGAAACTTTCAACAATACATGTATTTTTACATTCTATTAGCATTCGATTGCCTCATTTTCAGCCCCTTACTTAACATTTAGCCACTAACTTTCAGCAGTCAATTCGTCAGTCTAGCTAAAAATTCAATTTATTTCAACAAAATTAAGTCTGTCTTATAATTTATGTTCGAGGGCTTGCATTAGCTTAAATTATCATGTACAAAAGACGATGGGTGAGGTTCCCTATGGGGGAATGCACTATTTGAAGAAAAGAAATGATAAAAAATACAAAAAAGAGTATGTCCGCGTTGTTTTTGTCGAACGCTCTGCGTTTTGAAATGCTTCACTGAAATCAACCGAGCGCTTCCGGTGCGCGATGTGCAACAGCGTATCCATATCTTAACCTTCACTCAAACCTCCACTCGCACTTCGGTGTTTAGTGTGAAAAGATTCCTCTGGAAATTCCTCCATGCACCCCCGGGAAATGCTTCGCCCAATCAATAAATGCAATTGGTGGTGTCTTGCATTGAAGTACGCACGACGACAGCAAGCGTTACCTTCACGTGTCACATACTGCTGCTCGTTCGTGGAAAGGGATGACCTAAGCATTATTTCTGGTGAGGAAGCTCCAAACAAAGGAAGCACAGACACTGTGTCTGCGTAGTTCGTTCGGGCTGTGGTTGTTGTTTTCGTTTTCGCCTGCACCTGCATTGCATTTTCCACATGCATTTCATGGCTTGCAGACTCATGCACAGTCATGCATGTGGTGAAGCGAACGGAAAGTGAGTTTATTGACTGGCGATTCGTGAAACGTCCGTAAAGAGCGACGTCCATTGTACTTATGTGGAGGTGTTTTTGTTGTTTTTAAAATAGAAAAAAAGCTTGTACTAAGTTCAAAATACTTTCAACTGCGTCTATCGCAAGCGTTTCATATTGGAATCTATTGGAATGCAGGAGGGATAGACGTATCTTTCAAGAGTTATTTTTAGTTGCGTTTCAATCAAGTCTTTGCTTTCAAACTTTAAGACTAATAGCTTCTTTTTCGTAGGACAATTCAACCAAATTTGCAAAATCGTACTCTCGTTGGCTTGGGTCAACTATCAAAGGTCCCACATCCAGCGCCCGAGCTATAAATAAGCGCATAACGCCAGTAGCAGAAAAAAGTACTTCCAAAAGTCAACGCGTGTCAACCGCTTACTCTCGACGAGTGTGTGAGCGCATAAACACACCGCTGCACTGTAATTAGCGGGTCGGGTGTGAAATTTTAATTAATCTGCCTGGCCCCCATGACCCTCTCACGTGAGAACCCCGCGCAAGGCGAAACTGCAACTGGCTGTTTAGTGGAAACCCCTATTTGCATGTTGGCTGGCGTATATGTTTCGTTTTTTGCTCAATATTGTATATGAATTTGCATTGTGTGCAGCATTTCAGAAGATGGAAATGATGCCCACTTTCCCAGGCACAAAAACAGTGACAGTGACAGCAGCAGCAGCACTCCACCACGTGTCGTGTATTGGACGACCTGTGTTAAAAAAGCACACGGTTGGCTCTGAGGAGGAGGCGGTCGTTTTAATTGCTGCCCGCGACACTGCATCATCGGGCGCGCGATCGCGTAGTGGAGATCGCTTTGCCAAAAGCGGCACGACAATGGCAGCATTAAACGGGCACCACCAACACCATCGTCAACGTCGCATGTGTAGAGAGTAGCAGGAAAGGGCCTGGTTCGCCTATCTTACGTCATGCAGAGCGAACGACGACGAGCC
>LULB01059389.1:0-11567 GCA_002091845.1 Anopheles cracens | reverse complement strand
GTTTTGAATATTGATTCTATACTATCTAATACCGTTCTTTGCATTAAACTAGGCATAGAGTTGAAGAGCGCTGACAAACGAGTTTAAAAACAGAGGGATTTATATTTGAATGTTAACGAAATGTCAAAAATGCTTAATGGAGGATCTAATGTCCATTAAGTTTTGCACCACTACCGGAGAACATTGGACCTCATTGATAATAGTTCCCAAGTGTGTTTCATGGCATTCTGCGAACTTGCAATAACTTATTGGGACATGTCTAGTAACTTCCATTCAACCATTTAACCATTTAGCTCTTGAAGATTAGGAAGCTGGTTAAAGGTGTTGAAGATAGTAGCAATGATAGACGAAACGTATTGCCGCCAACTAGATGGCTAGGAGGCTCCATCTCCAGATGAGTAGAGGCTAAACTTTATGAGCAATCTCTCACCATACAAGTAAATCTATTAGTAGTTTTCTTTAAACTTTCAGACTTTCCGGAACCGAAAAGATATTTTCGAAATTGAAGAACGCAAAAAACATACTAAAATGTTTGAAAAGGATGATATCAAACTCTGGATCGGCTTGCCGGCTTCCTGTTCGATCGGAGGGAGGTACAGCATCGTGCATCTTGTATGTTAGTACAGGGGCTCTTGAGACAATTTGAGCTATTTGCTTAAGAAAATAATATATATTAAATAAACACTACAAATATCTGAAGCACCAATTCCAAGAAATAAGGATGAGTTGTACCACCACGATGAGCATCTAGTTTACCACGGTATTTTCTAGGAACATGTTAATCTTCGACAAATAATACAATCACTTGTTGGTTGCCTAATGCTATGAAGATATTTGATTCAAATTTTCCTTCCCCGAAGAACGTTTTGAATATTGATTCTATACTATCTAATACCGTTCTTTGCATTAAACTAGGCATAGAGTTGAAGAGCGCTGACAAACGAGTTTAAAAACAGAGGGATTTATATTTGAATGTTAACGAAATGTCAAAAATGCTTAATGGAGCTTGTGGTGTGCAGTAACAGTGCTCTGGCGCAGACAAATCTCCGGAGGTGCGGAAAAATCTCTCCAACGTGCACGCGGAGTTGACAACACCGAAAACAAAATGTAACACCGTCACCGTGGTACTACACCGCCGGCAAACGGGATTTGTCCCTGGGACGCTGCCTCCATATCTCGTTTCGGTGACATAACGACCACCGTTGGCCACGGTAAGCCGATACGGGCAGGCGTCGGACGGTGGGCCGTCTCGCACCACGCGCATAAGCATAATGGAGCGCCGTTTGGAGCGCGATAATGATGAGTTTTACTACCGCGGGCCCTGGTCCCGGGCCGTATTCGCATTTAGCTCGGGATGTGATGTGTGTTTCCTCGCCGGGGGTTTCCAGCGCACGCCAAGTACGATCGTTTGATTTTCCTGCCGCGCGCTTCGCTCTCCCGACAGTGCTGCCATAAATGTTTACACATTACGCGCCGGCCGGGGCTAGGCATGGATGGATCGACACGGATGAAACAAACGCTCGGGCGTCCTCGACGGGCACCAGATGTTTTACGAACATCGATTTCCTGTTTTCCGCTTTTTGTGCGCCACTCGAGCATTTCCCTGTGCCTCGAACACAACATCTCCAGTGTTCGGGCGTGAAGAACGACACCAACATAAAACCACTTGCCCGGGTGCTAAAGAAATGCCGGGTGGAAGCGTGTTTTTTTTTATGTTGCACTCCCATCCAAATGCTCTTTGCTTAATTTATCAACAATTTAGTACCGCGTGTTGAGAGGACAAACACAAAAAAACGCTGTGGGAGGTTCCCGACCGCTTCCTTACGAGTGGATGGTAAAGTGACAAATAATTGACATTTTAACGCGCCAGGTAGCTCGAAGCTGCTGTCAGCAGGTGGGTTTTTAAATCAATTGCGTTGCACAAATTGCATACTTTTAGGCGCGATCTTTCTGTTCCTTCCAAAAAGGTGCAGTTTTTCCGATGGTTTAATTATTACACATTATTAAGTTTTATTACAAATAAGAATTAAGCCAGTTATTAGTTATACCACCCAGCAAGAGATGGCGCCACCGAATCAAGGATGGAGCGAAACATTCTGGATTGTGAAAGTAGTTTTGCTTCAATTTCACGTATCCGTATTAATTAAACTATATTTAAATGACAAAGCTTGCCTTTTAGTGCAACCATCAAAAGGGAATCCTATCGCAACTTTAAATTTTCTTATGAACACAAATTTCCTTTTGTTGAAGTAAGAAGATATGTGTTAATTCTGCAAAGATCGTTATAAAATTAAATATGATGTCTGCATAGCAAGAACAAAGTCTATGCCGGCTAGTTCTACCGGTCGTTTGAATGGTTTACTTTCCAAACATTCCAAAAACTAACCAACAAAATCTTCGAAACAAGCCCGCTTTACTGCGCGAGGGATGAGTAACTGATTTTGAGCATTTGTATACAACATAAATCTGGACTCGACTAATAATTTCCCATAAAATTCGCTTCTCTTTGAACCTGAGCCACGACCGAAGGTAAACACCAAACCCCATCACAAATAATCCACAAATCAACCCGCGACACAATGAAACCGTCAAACTGTGCATAAACGCAAGCGAATCTATTGAAAAAAAGGGATTGAACACTAGCGGGACTAAGATAGGTTTTTTGGTACAAAACAAAGTTCTAGGTTAGCCAAAAAGCAGCCACAAATTAGTATTCTTTAAAGTAATTGTTAAATACAAAGATACGTAAAAAAACATATTATAAGCAATGGGGAAAGCTTTTTTCATTATTTTTTCAATTTCCTCACGAATAATGATATTTTCCCAACAAATCAAATTTTTATGTTTCATTTATATCCATGTTACAGAAATTTATCTTACGATCTTCATAAATGATAACAAAAATTAGTCGAGGTTTAGTTTCCTTCACGTGTCCTCTCCAAGCTATCCTTCAATGGAGCCAAAACAGAAGATTTAGGAAAAAGAACTAAAAAAAATCAAGTAAAAGGATTCTACTTCCAGCATTTTCAAAAAACGCAAAGAAAACAATAAACGAATGAAGCAATATGACCACATTCTCTCGCACTGTGCACCTTCAAGATGAATGCCGCTTCCGGTGCGCGGCGACAGACTCAGACTTGTACGTGTGTTGTGTTCGCTCGCAAATCGGTGAAAAACTTTTCCACCGGCCTCCCACCGCCTCACAAGGCCTGTGAGCTATGCGGCGAAGTTAATATGAAGTGCCAGCTGGTTCCTTATCGGTGTGACTTCATCAAACAGCAGTTGAGCCTGTCAGCGACGATCCCGCCAGAGGCGGAACACGAAGCGGTGCGGCCGAATGCGTACAGCGGCCCGGAAGGGAGACAAAACCAAAGAATATGATTTATGCAAACTTCTTACCGATCGATTGGTCTGCCGAACGACCGAATTCGATAGTCTAGGATTGTTACCCTGTTGCGTTGCAACACGCACTTTGCCCTCACTTGAGAAACCTCTCGTTTAGCGACGCCCACTCACTCTTTTAGGATTCGGATCCCTAAGGCCAGTTGTTACTCACTCGCGAGTGAGTTTCATTATAACGACTCCCTAAAGAGTCATTAAAATTCTATACTGGGAGTCAACTCGCTCTTTCCATTACAAAGATTCAACTCACTCTTACTCAGTACATCTCTAGACTCCTTCCGAGAGTAGAATCTCTTTGAGACTTGAATCTTGTGTGACTCGTTTTGGTGACGTTCGATTCTTTTTTCAACTGATTTTGATGAGCTGATTATTTCTTGACTCATTTTGTTATTTTTTGAAACTTTTTGAGAAAAGTGTAACATTCATGTCGTTTGAGTCGAATTTTGAAACGATTCTTTTCAAATAGTAGATGACTAGTTCTTTATCTTTGAAGGCATCCCAAAAGAACATCACTAGTGCGCTCAGTTATCGGTTGCTAAAACAATTAGTTGGTCCCAACCGCGTACCTTCCCACGTAATTATTCCTGGTGGAGGTTGTCGAACGGAATAAATTTCATTTGCCACCGTTTGTGCTCATTTATAATGAGTCCGGGAGCTAATGTCATAGCCTTTTAATTACACACTCTCCCGGGCGGTGCGTATTGTTTGTCTGCCTGATCTGCCTGATTCGGATTCGGCACGCAGAACCGTGCCGTTAGTGTTAGTGGTGTGCCGGGAGAGTTGATTCCAGGAGGGATTCTTGCTAGAGCGTGAAAGAGTTGACTCCTTTAGAGATGAGAAGAACAACTCCTTTTAGGGAGTCGACTCACTCTCACTCACTCACCATTGGGATTCGGATCGTTTAGCAACTCTTTAGGGAGTCGCTGCGAACGGCGACCACACAAGCGGCAACGACGCCTCCGGAAACCACCGTGATCCTGGCGAGCAGAGCAGTTCACTTTGTGTTTGCCTGAGACTTCCCTACCACTGCTCCGGATTCCTCCGGTAATGCGCCGATGGTTATCGGATTAGATGAGTAAAACCCGGCTGCTCTGGAAGGATGTGTCCGGCTCCCAGTTTGCAGAGCGGAGCATCTTTTCGGCATCCACCGGTGAGCATACCGGGAAGACGGGCCTGGGTCTGGTTTTGCGTCCGGACAAAACTGCATCATGCAAATGCGCTTATCTAGCGCTTCCCGGTACATTCCAACCGCGCTGAATGCGTTGAACGACGGCACGACTGAAGCTTCCAGCCGGCTCCAACCGGTGGCGTACGTACCCAGCACTTGGCCCCGGAAAGATATTTTATCGTATTCCGTTGCGAATGAAATTAGTTTCGTTATGACAGTGGCTACGGTCGGTTTGGGAGAGTCACCGCTCACGTGCACGTCCAGAGCGCCAGCGCCAGGATTGCACCGATAATCGCAATATGGAATTAAAGCGTTCCTTCGGAGCTGGCGTGTCCTGGCGTTAGAATGGGCCAGAGTCTTGACTTGGAGTTTATTGTGCGCTCCAAGAAAGGAACAATGAGGCGCGGGTCATAATTGAGTCGAGCAAAACTTATTATCCGTTCTTTCGTGCAAAGCGAACCGTTCGCCGGTGGAGGTTGCCGCTGCTTGCGTTTTAAAAGTAACGACTCACAAAGTGCTCCACTGTCTGGCTTCGGACTGAAGGGATCGCCGCGGCTCCCGGAGTCGAAGGAACCCTAAAAGGCTACCGGGCGAAGCTGCTTACTTTGCTGCACTTTTGCGGGAGCGTTTCTAATTAATTGAGTTGCTTAAGAAGCCTCCACACACACAGAGAGAGATTTAATATGAAGTGCCAGCTGGTTCCTTATCGGTGTGACTTCATCAAACAGCAGTTGAGCCTGTCAGCGACGATCCCGCCAGCGGCGGAACACGAAGCGGTGCGGCCGAATGCGAACAGCGGCCCGGAAGGGAGACAAAACCAAAGAATATGATTTATGCAAACTTCTTACCGATCGATTGGTCTGCCGAACGACCACCGTGGCGTGTCGTCCCGGGAGGCAAAAAAGGCAGCTACAGCGCAGTGCAAACGCAGTAGTCCTTGCCACTATGGAAAGGAGGAAGCTGTTCATCGAACCGGACCGGTGGCTTTCGGCCCGTGGCGCAACCAGCGACGGGATGCAACTTTCCAATCTTTCCAACCGGAGGCTTCCGGCCTGTTGAAATCCGATCTTCATAATTGAGGAAGAAAACTATTATCCCTGCACGAAAGTTGCTCTTGCGCTGCCGCAAGCCCATCCTTTGCACCGGCAGGACACAACTTTTGCTGCACAATTTTCTAATTGATCGGGTTTGACTTCGAGGGGAGGGAGCTCGGGTGTCGACCAGGAAAAGTCTTAAGCGATTTTGTGGTCCACTTCCATTTGAGGCCCGCATATGTGTACCTCACACACACATACACTCACGCACAGGGCAGGGATTACTATCCTTGCTCATCCCACTGGACTGCTGCGACTGGAGGAGAGTCCAAAAAGGTGGACGGGGTCCGATTGCGGCAAGCGATTATTTATGGATAAAGTTGTCACAGGCGAGCTGAGCGGGTGAGATTAATGGCGACACATTTTGCAGCGCCACTGCAGTCGGTCTCGCGTCGGGCGCATTGAATCATTCAGGAGAGAAGCAACAAAAAAACCTGCCACAAGCACTTCACCTTTTTCTTCCGATTTCGCGTTCTTGTGAGATGATAATCTCGTCACGGCGAAATCAAATCCGCTCACTCACAACCTGACCATTCTGGTGGCGTGTTGTTCGGCGAAAAGGCACCTTACTTGATGTATTGCCATCACGGGACGGACGGACCGTTGCGTACTCCTTCCGAGAAACGGAGGCGGGGAGATGGAAAACTTTCTAATTGATCACGAAGCCTTCATCCTTTGCGGAATCGTTCAGTTAATACCCCTTCGGAGCTGGCGTGTCCTGGCGTTAGAATGGGCCAGAGTCTTGACTTGGAGTTTATTGTGCGCTCCAAGAAAGGAACAATTAGTCGAGGTTTAGTTTCCTTCACGTGTCCTCTCCAAGCTATCCTTCAATGGAGCCAAAACAGAAGATTTAGGAAAAAGAACTAAAAAAAATCCAGTAAAAGGATTCTACTTCCAGCATTTTCAAAAAACGCAAAGAAAACAATAAACGAATGAAGCAATATGACCACATACTCCCGCACTGTGCACCTTCAAGATGAATGCCGCTTCCGGTGCGCGGCGACAGACTCAGACTTGTACGTGTGTTGTGTTCGTTCGCAAATCGGTGAAAAACTTTTCCACCGGCCTCCCACCGCCCCACAAGGCCTGTGAGCTATGCGGCGAAGTTAATATGAAGTGCCAGCTGGTTCCTTATCGGTGTGACTTCATCAAACAGCAGTTGAGCCTGTCAGCGACGATCCCGCCAGCGGCGGAACACGAAGCGGTGCGGCCGAATGCGAACAGCGGCCCGGAAGGGAGACAAAACCAAAGAATATGATTTATGCAAACTTCTTACCGATCGATTGGTCTGCCGAACGACCACCGTGGCGTGTCGTCCCGGGAGGCAAAAAAGGCAGCTACAGCGCAGTGCAAACGCAGTAGTCCTTGCCACTATGGAAAGGAGGAAGCTGTTCATCGAACCGGACCGGTGGCTTTCGGCCCGTGGCGCAACCAGCGACGGGATGCAACTTTCCAATCTTTCCAACCGGAGGCTTCCGGCCTGTTGAAATCCGATCTTCATAATTGAGGAAGAAAACTATTATCCCTGCACGAAAGTTGCTCTTGCGCTGCCGCAAGCCCATCCTTTGCACCGGCAGAGAAGGAAGGAACAAGAAAAACTAAAATCATAGCAAACGTGGATCTAAATTTATCCTAATCTCAACTATCTTCTCTTCGTGGCGCCATCTCTCGACAGATCATGTAACTAACACATATTTTAACATTCCAAGGTTGTTATGCTTTTCCGAAGAATAGTTGCCAACTTTAAATCATCCTTATTCTTGCCAAGGTCAACAGGAATCTTAAATCCCTTCCAAATCGAAAAAAGTTCAAAACTTTCAGCGAATCTATTGAAAAAAAGGGATTGAACACTAGCGGGACTAAGATAGGTTTTTTGGTACAAAACAAAGTTCTAGGTTAGCCAAAAAGCAGCCACAAATTAGTATTCTTTAAAGTAATTGTTAAATACAAAGATACGTAAAAAAACATATTATAAGCAATGGGGAAAGCTTTTTTCATTATTTTTTCAATTTCCTCACGAATAATGATATTTTCCCAACAAATCAAATTTTTATGTTTCATTTATATCCATGTTACAGAAATTTATCTTACGATCTTCATAAATGATAACAAAAATTAGTCGAGGTTTAGTTTCCTTCACGTGTCCTCTCCAAGCTATCCTTCAATGGAGCCAAAACAGAAGATTTAGGAAAAAGAACTAAAAAAAATCCAGTAAAAGGATTCTACTTCCAGCATTTTCAAAAAACGCAAAGAAAACAATAAACGAATGAAGCAATATGACCACATACTCCCGCACTGTGCACCTTCAAGATGAATGCCGCTTCCGGTGCGCGGCGACAGACTCAGACTTGTACGTGTGTTGTGTTCGTTCGCAAATCGGTGAAAAACTTTTCCACCGGCCTCCCACCGCCCCACAAGGCCTGTGAGCTATGCGGCGAAGTTAATATGAAGTGCCAGCTGGTTCCTTATCGGTGTGACTTCATCAAAGAAAAAAACCGACTGTACGACGAAAAGAAGCAGCCGGTGGTAATTCTGTGTCATTATGAATAAGTCGTCTTATCCTTGTTCTCAGCCGCTGCCGCCATGCAACAGGAGGGTTTATCTGCAAATCATACCGGTACGATTTGCCTCACCGCAACCGTCGTCAAGTGAGGGGACGATAAAACTGTGCCACCCTTCTACTTAAGGACAGTGGAAGAATTTCGCCCCCTGATGCTGCCACTTGTTCACCACGACGTCACAAGTGTGATAATCACGGGCTGCTGCGCCCTTCGCAACCAGACCAAAGGGGGAAAGGGGCCGTATTTTATCCGCACGCTTGAGCCACTTCGTTAGCGTGCTGATAGCGGCCCGTCCGGGAGGAGCGTGGACGAGATACGACAAATAATGAGCCACAGTCACATGACTCACAAAGTTGTGGCCCTTAATCCTGCAATGGCCGTGTGACCCACTCTTACTCAGTACGCACATCTCTAGACTCCTTCCGAGAGTTGAATCTCTTTGAGACTTGATTCTTGTGTGACTCGTTTTGGTGACGTTCGATTCTTTTTTCAACTGATTTTGATGAGCTGATTATTTCTTGACTCATTTTGTTATCTTCTGAAACTTTTTGAGAAAAGTATAATATTCATGTCGTTCGAGTCGAATTTTGAAACGATTCTTTTCAAATAGTAGATGACTAATTCTGTATCTTTGAAGGCATCCCAAAAGAACATCACTAGTGCGCTCAGTTATCGGTTGCTAAAACCATTAGTTGGTCCCAACCGCGTACCTTCCCACGTAATTATTCCTGGTGGAGGTTGTCGAACGGAATAAATTTCATTTGCCACCACCGACCGCGCGGTTTGATATAGGAAATTGGACCAGCTGGATCCAACTCCGGCAGCTGATTAGCGATTATGGAGGACAGTAGTAGCTTCCAGTTGCTAATTACACACAACCACATCCACCCCGGTGCGAATCTGTAGCGCATGAGGAGCCATTTGCTTAACAGCATCCTGAGCATCTTGAGCACAGCTATGTAATAGAAGTACAGAAGTTTCCAACGAAAAAATCCCGTAGCTATTAGGCTAACGAGATGGAACACGTTACTAATGCTGGAAAATAGCAAATTGCAAATAAAAGTTCAAACACACCAAACAAACAAACTTTTGAAATTCCTCCACCCACATCAAAATTCCGTACTGTACTCATAACTTGGATTATAAATGATGTCCTTTTTAAAGGTAGTGTTGATAAACAACGTCGATGTCGATGGATGGTTGACAGCTAAGTTGGGGTGAAAGTAGCCCATCTTCTGTATCCATTTGATCTAGACGTATGCACTCAGCCGAGTGAGTGGCCAGGCAACGACCGCAGGACGAAGGCGACGACCTGGGCAACGTGAAGGCTAAAGGAGCATGATGAGGAGAGTGAAGCCTTGTAGCAATCGGACAGTGGACGAGAACACGTTGAATATATTAATTTTCAATCAATCTTTTGCTACTCTAAATTGGAAATTCAACCAAAAGCAAACCAAATAGAATAAAGAAAAGTTATTAAAAAAAAGCGAATTCGATAGTCTAGGATTGTTACCCTGTTGCGTTGCAACACGCACTTTGCCCTCACTTGAGAAACCTCTCGTTTAGCGACTCCCACTCACTCTTTTGGGATTCGGATCCCTAAGGCCAGTTGATACTCACTCGCGAGTGAGTTTCATTATACGCGGATACGCACTGGAAGAGAGGCCTTCGGACGACTTTGTGAAAAACGAAAACATTTTGCGACTGCGGCTGTGGCAACACATCATAACCGAAAACATAAGCAAGATGAAGAGCGATTAAGTAAGTCTTATCTGTCCGGAATGATAGCGAGTGCTTGTGGAGGGCTGGAGACTAACCTCCGGGCTCGCTGCTCCACACACATACACACACAAACCAAACAACAACAAAAACATTCCGAGTGGCCAGTTCGTCCGGGTGGAATCTGCTTAACCTTCGCTGCTGCCCCAATGTCGGGTCAAGTTTGCGCTCGGTTCCGGGGCCATCCCGCGGTGGGTAATGAGTCACGACTTCGGGGGTACTTGAAGGCTCTATGATTGATGATGTAAACCGAGCCGCCCGAGAACGCCGCCGCGTGAGTGAGTAAGAATAATGAGCCGCTGGTGGACGGTGGCGAACGCACCATCCTGCCCCCTGTGGGCTATCACAGCGCACAGCCCGGGGCAGCCACAACCGCAAGGTTCAAAAGTCGATGCAACATAAACCGAAGAGCAAACACACACACACACATAGTGGATGGATGATGAAGAGACACAAAGAAAAGTTTGTAGCAACAGGCCGGGCCTGACTAAGATAATGGATTTGAGGTTGAAAGCATCCCGTCCGTGGACCTTCTCTTTGGCGGTTGTTTGTATGTATGCATGTGTTGGAAGAACTGACCGGTTTCCCGTATAGCTGGGTCGAATGGAGAGAGCGAGAAGATGCTGCCGCTGAGCTGGACATGGCGAAGAAATAGCATAACCCAGACGAAAACATTCTCAAAAAGAGAACCCAGAACCCTAGAGTTTTGTTTGTTTGTGCTGCACTTTCTCACTTGCCCTTTGTGCATCTCGATTCGTTATGCGTTCCGGAATGCGTTCGTTCCATTCTGTTGATGAAGTTTGTCCAAAGCATAAAAGGAGTCTTTGCAGGACAACAATGTTCCTTTCAAAAGTTTGCCAGAAGAAACTAAACTGCTTATCAAAGCTTTGTTCCATAACAAACATTGCTTTTGCAGCTTGCTGTATAGACCATGAAACATTTCTGAAAAATGCATTCGAAGCCTCTCGGATACATTTGTTACCTCCAACTACCAGCCCCGATACCACTACCGATATCATCTTCGTCCGGTACGGAGCTTTTTATCACACTCTCGTTACGTAACGACGTACGCCCGCGGAACGCACGTCCCGGGCGGGATCGCTGTTCGATTATTCAACCGACGGGGGCGCTTTCCAATCTCCAACACCGAGAAACATGTTTCTGCCGCAGCTTATCGACGGCCCGGTCTGGTGTATCAACTCACACACTCGCACCGCGCGACTATTTGCCTAATATTTAACGCCCCTTAACGGTGACACTGACATGAAAATCTCTGTGGCAACACATCATAACCGAAAACATAAGCAAGATGAAGAGCGATTAAGTAAGTCTTATCTGTCCGGAATGATAGCGAGTGCTTGTGGAGGGCTGGAGACTAACCTCCGGGCTCGCTGCTCCACACACATACACACACAAACCAAACAACAACAAAAACATTCCGAGTGGCCAGTTCGTCCGGGTGGAATCTGCTTAACCTTCGCTGCTGCCCCAATGTCGGGTCAAGTTTGCGCTCGGTTCCGGGGCCATCCCGCGGTGGGTAATGAGTCACGACTTCGGGGGTAC
>KZ071403.1:91682-123519 GCA_002091845.1 Anopheles cracens | reverse complement strand
ATTTTTACGAGTGAATAAATATAAATCAGTGCAAAAATGTACAAAAATTACGAAACAGTTGCTCGAAGTTTCATTTATTATCATAATCATTATCCATAATCATCCATAACCATAATCCATACATAATCCAGATCCACAATTATAGAAATACCTTATATGTCTTATCCAAGTCTGCTCATTTTAGCATGATATTTTGCGATGATGACTCAACAAATTTCGGCTACACATCTTTAGCTCTTGAGGTTGGAATTTTCTTCAATTATCAACAATCATCAACAGTTTCAATTTGCTTTACTCAAATATTTAGACATGTCGAAGAAAGTTCAGGAATTTAATTGAATTGCCTAAATGAGTTATTAAAGCTCCGGTTGCCGTTAATCAGCTTTCAAGAAAGAGTCCCATTATTTCCATTGCATTCAATTCTTCAGTAAAACAAGCTGGCATATTGAATGAAAAAATGGGAGAAAAAATAGTATTGTATTGTTGTTAGTACCAGTTAAATCACTCAGTAATCAATATCACTACTTTTTTGTAAAATCACGAATTTACTGAAAATCACGAATAATTTTCAAATTCCTAAACCGTGCAGACACATCCAACTCGTGTAAACACTGCCACGCAATCTCGTTTGACAGAGAGAGCTGTTTAGAGCGAGCGAGCGCGATAGAGAAAATAGAGTGAGAAAGCTCGATTGTCGCATGAAATTTTCGCATTGGGTACGCGCATACTGTCAATAAAAGCTGATCTGTTTTGTTCATTTTGTTTGTGGCGTACTATAGGAAATGAGAACCGAATTCGGACAAATTAAGGCTCTTCTCACCAACAGCGAGAAATCGTCTCCTCGCTCCAGTTTTTTTTTGGTATTTCTTCATTGCTAAAAATCGTATGAGCTAATTTAAATGTTTTGTGCGAATATTTATGCTTGAAAGAGCCATATAAAACAGAATGATATTAAACTGTTTTAAGATTTGTCCCTATTTATTCCGATGGGCCCGGTGTGTGTAAGATTTTGACTCTCCCATTCCCTTTCTGTTTAAACTGTTTTAAGATTTGTCCCTATTTATTCCGATGGGCCCGGTGTGTGTAAGATTTTGACTCTCCCATTCCCTTTCTGCATCTCTTTCCCCTAAATAAGTTGCCCTATTTTTTGCCAGCGAATCGCGTCTTTCATCTCGCTCTTTCGCTTCCACTGATTTGACAGGTCGGATTGACAGTCGTTGTTTTGGTGGTAGCATATCATCCAGTTTTCTCTGCATCCTTATCGTGTGTGTGTGCGTGGGTGGGAAATTCTACCCCCGAGTTCGTGAAAAAGGCGCGAGAGAAAAACACGTTATCGAGAGTGGAAAAGGATATCCCTCCGTCGAACGCAGGTCGTCAGACCAGGATCCAGCAGTCCGCTGTCGACGCTCGGTCGCGTTGTTCGTTGTTCGGTCGCCACCATCGAAATCCGGGGTCCAACACAAAAAAAACGCTCTTCCACTATCACCTACGCGATATTGATGTGATTTTAATTTAGATGTTTTATCTATCGATCGATGGTAATCGTGTTTCGTGTATTATTTTTAGTTTTTGCTTTCGATTAGTTGTAAAATTATGCCTTATTGCGAGCGCAAACTAGATGCCGAAGGATGGGATTCAGCGGACGGTTGCCGTAGCCTTGAGGATTATGCAATGTGCCAAGGTGAAAATTGCAGCACGAATGCGTTCTGTTTGTAGACATTGCATCATAATTATCTTTTTTTGTGTGTGTAAATAATTATCACCCTTTTGTTTCGCTTCCATTCGATGGATTCTTCGTGCAGCTTTAATTGAACACTCAATCAATAGTATTTATATTTATTTTCAATCAACTCCTTTATTCAATTACATTTCCGATGAATATAAATCCATAATGAACAATCACCGTGAAAAGAGTGTAACCTTTGCACAAATGAATATTGTTCGTGTTAGCCTTTTCGTGATTCATGTCCACCCCGCTGCAGACAGCCAAATGGCACATTCAGCATTCCGTTCAGGCCACTAATTGTCCTTTCAGGAATTATAATACACTAGACAACCGGGCACCGGACGCCGGTTCTTGAACCCTTCCCATTGCCCTACCGAGTAGCAGAGCATTTATGCTGGTATACACACACACACACACACATAATCGTTGAAACAGGTGTAATGTTGTGAACAACAACGGTTATGCTGTGCACGTTATCCTTCGCCTAGAGCCGGCGGTCTTTGTGTAGCTTGTCCCATGTCCCTTGACCGTCATTAGTTTGCCCGGTCCCCGAGTACTACCAGCGCACGCTTCGCGTAACGACAGCGGTATGAGAAATGGCTGTTACTATATTCAAAATCCTACCCCTACAACATAGGGCAGTTGGCAGCAACCGTTTGGCGAAGTAGATTCGGTCGTCCAGCGAAGCTAAAACCCGTCCTGGGAGATGTAGATCCTACCGGTTCCTACTGCGCGGTGCCGGAAGATTGGCTGCAAAAGAAGTTCGGTATGCTTTGTGTATGTTATGTTTCTTTATTGGTTTGTGTTTGTCCTAGGTTATATATTTAGATCCTAACGCTGCGGCCGTTTCGCGGGATGGGCACATGCTGGCACGGGGTGTTTGTCGAGTGCTTAGTTCATAACGTTTGCCGTTTGCTGCTTACTAACCACCCCGTACTAATCCGCAATGTTGCAGTGTGATTAACCTGTTGAGGTTGAGGACTTATGTTTTTTTGTCTTTTCTGTTCGTTAAACCGTTATGCTTAGTTGGTTATGGTTGAACAAATTATAGCAAGTGAAAATTCATATTAAAAAATACAACAATAATATATAACAATGCGCCAAATAGATAATACGGCGCCTGTCCTTGGCGAGGTTGGCTACTGCACACTCTAGCCTAAATATTTTCATCTTTTCCTGATTCATTTTCGTATTACACTCGTTGCACTCTCGTACAGTCTCATAGTGTTTACAAACCAATGGCAGAATACTTTGATCCACAAACTTTAATCAAGTTCCAAGCTAAGTTCCACTTACAAGTTTACCTAGCAAGCTCCGTAAAAAAACCTAAAATTATGGGCTCAATAAAACTTCAGAAATCACATTGTGACACGCTTAGGGTCGACAAGATACATACGATTTTATTCTTATCAAATATGATCCCTTTTCCCTTCTACTTGCATTATGTAGTAAGTTTTTTTTCCTCCGTATCTCTTTTCCAATATGCCTAGACGCAAATTAAATCACTTCGTATGGAAATGGTACATAAATAAGACCGGGGCTTTTCGGTAGGTTCCGGGCGTATATATAAATGTCGTCAGGTGTGTCAGCACACACACACACACATGTTGTATGTATTTTGCGTGTATGTTCATTGGTAGGCGTGATTGGGAAGGAAGGGGGCAGGGGCAATACCTTGGCAAAAATGGACCCTGAGAGCAGCCTGAGGCACCCGAAGCTAATTTCACGTTGCAACAACCCGCTCAGTATGTGATGATTCTCGCCGGGTTCGCCGTGTAAATATTGATTTTGCATTATATGCATAATTTAACATCAAAAGCTTGGCCGGTGCGCTGTTGCAGCAACACCAGCATAACAAAAAACGAAAAGCATGAAATTAAATCATTCGAGACCAGACGTTGGGTTTGTTTTCGGCCATGTTTTCGCTGCCGGAGGTGATTTAAGCGTTAAGTGTGTGTGTGTGTGTGTGTGTTTCGTTCGCTAGTCTCGAGAGGCATGCACAACATTCCAGGTTAGCATTATTTTTAATTTTATTACCATTTATTTCGAAAGCTTATGGCCCGCTCGGGTGGGAGCGTTGCGAAACAACGAACAACAACAAAAATAAACCCCACACCATACGTGTCTTGGCAATTTATGGAGCAATCTACTATCGACGTTTCTAAATTACGTTACTCCGTCACGACAGTGTCCACCTTTTCCTTTGTCTAGTGCAGAGTGGGAGTCCGAGAAAAGAACGCCACATAATAAGGTAACACACGCGGCGTTCGGAGAAGCGGAAGTCATGCAATCAATACATTATGGGCAGCCGGGAGCGCGCGCAGCGAGAGACAATCTACATCGTTCACCCGTCCACCCACTCGGCAGCTGGGCCAGGCCATGTCCTGCCACACTTTAATCAATGTTTCACGAGTGGCGTAGAATTACTTCTAATTCTTCCTATCGCATACACCGCTCACGTACGGGCAAACGGACCATGTCGATGATTGAGGCAGCATTGGTTGATTAGTGTACCGAAGAAGGTTGCTGATCCGTGCCCGAGATAAATAGATCTCGCACCTCATCACCTTACGGCCGGTGTTGGGGCGCCTACGGGTGACATCAAGATAACATTATTATGTCTGGCAAGCGTGTGTGTGTGTGTAATGTGAAACCAACTCAGGGAAGATTAATTGATCCTAGCACTTGGCGTGGAGGATCGTCTGCGTGGTGTAAATCAACTTTCTGCCTAACCGTGTCACAAACAGACCCATAAACATGCTGATATCATGCAACTGTCGTGTCGAATCTAACCCTTTTTCTGGAGCTTTTGATTTAAATTATGACAATTTAACCGAAAAAATAACTCTGAACATTATTAAATCGCAACCACTCTGTAATCTATTTCACACGCTCGCTATTGTTTTGCTACCAGAAACGGGATTAGCACGTCGTACGCCTCTTCTCCTGCATTAGTAATGATACGAATTAAATTGCTGCAGTTAGATCGGAGCATGTGTGTGTGTATGAGTCTGGTGCACAAACATGTGGCCACCCGGAACGGTTAGGCACAACGCGGAACACTGTCAATATAATGCAAAATCAATATTTACACGGCGAACCCGGCGAGAATCATCACATACTGAGCGGGTTGTTGCAACTAAAGTACAGCGAGCGAGTGAAGCGAAAACGGGCAAAAAGGTAGCAAGCTGGCAAAGGTAGGAGTGCCTTAGCAAAGAGAGACAAAGAGACAGAGAGAGAGGAAAAGAGAGAAACCAGAATTAAATTCGTTTCATGCATAATTTAACATCAAAAGCTTGGCCGGTGCGCTGTTGCAGCAACACCAGCATAACAAAAAACGAAAAGCATGAAATTAAATCATTCGAGACCAGACAACCCCAACGTTTTCGGCCATGTTTTCGCTGCCGGAGGTGATTTAAGCGTTAAGTGTGTGTGTGTTTCGTTCGCTAGTCTCGAGAGGCATGCACAACATTCCAGGTTAGCATTATTTTTAATTTTATTACCATTTATTTCGAAAGCTTATGGCCCGCTCGGGTGGGAGCGTTGCGAAACAACGAACAACAACAAAAATAAACCCCACACCATACGTGTCTTGGCAATTTATGGAGCAATCTACTATCGACGTTTCTAAATTACGTTACTCCGTCACGACAGTGTCCACCTTTTCCTTTGTCTAGTGCAGAGTGGGAGTCCGAGAAAAGAACGCCACATAATAAGGTAACACACGCGGCGTTCGGAGAAGCGGAAGTCATGCAATCAATACATTATGGGCAGCCGGGAGCGCGCGCAGCGAGAGACAATCTACATCGTTCACCCGTCCACCCACTCGGCAGCTGGGCCAGGCCATGTCCTGCCACACTTTAATCAATGTTTCACGAGTGGCGTAGAATTACTTCTAATTCTTCCTATCGCATACACCGCTCACGTACGGGCAAACGGACCATGTCGATGATTGAGGCAGCATTGGTTGATTAGTGTACCGAAGAAGGTTGCTGATCCGTGCCCGAGATAAATAGATCTCGCACCTCATCACCTTACGGCCGGTGTTGGGGCGCCTACGGGTGACATCAAGATAACATTATTATGTCTGGCAAGCGTGTGTGTGTGTGTAATGTGAAACCAACTCAGGGAAGATTAATTGATCCTAGCACTTGGCGTGGAGGATCGTCTGCGTGGTTGCATATCCAGCAGCTGATAACGATGAAACTGTCCCTGTAAATGACAATTTACACATTTATACATAAAGTTGTCTTTTATAGCGCCTTTTTCGCGGCACATTGCGAGAGCTACCATGCGCCTCCATCGTACGCGAGCAGCGCGCGCAAGCTGGTATGTATGAAGAGGATGGAAGAGTTTGGCAAAAAGACGCGTGCCATAAAAATGAATACTTACGTTTCATAAGGTCCGAAGTGGGTGGTACTGGTACGGTTTCGGCTGCGGGTAAGTATCGGGAGAGGGAAAAAAGTCGTATCGATTAATTTTTAATAATAAACATTTTGAAAGCACCACCATCCCGCCCCTATGTACTACACATCTTGTCTAACTGTACACAAAACATTCCACTACAGGATGTGCTAAGTATTGTATGTATTTTTTCATTTTTTTTTCATTTGACAGCAGAAAAGTACAGCGAGCGAGTGAAGCGAAAACGGGCAAAAAGGTAGCAAGCTGGCAAAGGTAGGAGTGCCTTAGCAAAGAGAGATAAAGAGACAGAGAGAGAGAGAGGAAAAGAGAGAAACCAGAATTAAATTCGTTTCATGCATAATTTAACATCAAAAGCTTGGCCGGTGCGCTGTTTCAAACCGTACGCACCGGTGTGGTGGACGAGTGGACGCGAAATGAATTCCCGAAGCTTTTGTTTTTCGAAGCCTCCTCTCCCTTAGCCGTCCCAAAGCTGTCAAAGCTGCAAGCGCTTTTGTTTCGTCGCAGCAAAAGCAGATGGCACGAACAGTTATGGTGTCACAATAACGCTTTTATGCGGCAGTAGGAGGAAAGCAGCAGGATAAAGAAGCCGCATAAACAGCAATTATTGCTCCATCCCATCCTCGTTCGTGTGGTATGAATAAAAAAACGAGGGAAAAAGGCTGAAAGAGTCTGTCTTCTTTAAGAAAATATCAAATTTGCCATCTGGGTGTGTGTACGAGTGCGCTTTTTTTGAATGGCATATCCAGCAGCTGATAACGATGAAACTGTCCCTGTAAATGACAATTTACACATTTATACATAAAGTTGTCTTTTATAGTCTTATCGTACTCGTCGTACGATAACTCAACGTGATGAACTTTTAAAAAAAGCGCAATCTCAAAGCGCGTTTGTTTTCGGCATTTCCATGCCGGCTCGCTCCCACTGTTCGGCCCAGGTGTAAGGTAAGTGAAAAGGTTTCCCGCTGCCGTTCCACGCAGAGGTCGACAA
Organism: Anopheles cracens; assembly: GCA_002091845.1. Taxonomy (NCBI): domain Eukaryota; kingdom Metazoa; phylum Arthropoda; class Insecta; order Diptera; family Culicidae; genus Anopheles; species Anopheles cracens. The sequence continues at coordinate 116,381 of KZ071403.1, read as the reverse complement.
ATGGTGCGCTGACAGCATGACAGTGCGACCCCGTAAATTGGTATAGACAAACTACCGGCCGAAGGGCCATAGGGATATGCGAAGCGCGCAACGCCGGATGGTTGAGAATCCGGTTAAGGAGCAGAGGTATACGGCGACTACTACCAACTCACACACACACAACCGCTGCTGCCCCGTCACGCGGAACGAAAGGAAGTTCTTTTGTGGCGCAGTCAGGCGTTGTTTAAGAGGATTATGGCACAGTGGGCAAAACCGGCCGGTACGAATGGATGGGACAAAAGTAGCGTGGAATGGAATCATTCTGGCTTTTCAGTCCGGATACGGCATGTGCCACAAGATTAGAATCTGTATTCTGGTTAACGCATTCTGAGAGTCGATCTGTTTTCGACTCGTACATCTCTTTCGGTTAGTAGACTCTTTTCGATTACGTTCGTTTCTTTTCCCGGCTGTTCTGGGAGTTGATGACTCTTTTAAGTAAAATTCCGTTCTTCTCGCGACTATTGTGAAAGTTTATTGATTGTTGAGTGTTCTGAGAATTTATGCTCTTATTCAATGTGGCTCTTTTCGACGACTACAAAGAAACAAACGAAGAAGACAAGTTATGAATAATGTATAACACTCCAATATAGAACGATACAAACGGCAGGTTGAGATTAACAAATGTGTATACGAGCGAGAAAAAAAACACATTTTATTATTTATACTTTGAAAGAATAATAAATTTGCGATCGCTCATGTTTGCACATTGATAACTTCATGTTCAAACATGATGTTCAAACATGAAACATTACTTAAATCTAGCTAAATCGTTTCATGATTCTTAATTTTTACTGTACTGTAATGAAAGATTGGTATTTTATTCAAATTACTCCTGTTAAAGAACCACAATAATGTATGTTCACTATTTTCGGTAATTGAGTCAAGACAAGCCAGAAATGGCAGATCCAACAATCTGATCGAGATTGTTGTCCCAAAGAAGAAGAAAATTAAAATTGTAGATAAATAATTTGGTTAAATTGTTAAAGTGTTACCACTTTGGAAAATCAGCATCATAACATTGAAGGCAACATGTGTAATAGGCAACGTTATCGAAATTTGTAAAAAAACAACTTCAAATAAACGAATAATAGATTTATTCTTTCAACTAAACGACATTCCAAACATGCACTACAATTTAAAATCACAATAATTGAATTCAATGTTTAACAATAAGTAAAATATTGACATGATCGTATCCAAATTTCAGATTTCACCTTGGAGAGTATTGAATTAATAAAAGAAAACATTTAACTATTTCTTATCGTACTCGTCGTACGATAACTCAACGTGATGAACTTTTAAAAAAAGCGCAATCTCAAAGCGCGTTTGTTTTCGGCATTTCCATGCCGGCTCGCTCCCACTGTTCGGCCCAGGTGTAAGGTAAGTGAAAAGGTTTCCCGCTGCCGTTCCACTAAGTACCTGCCATGGACACATGCCGTTCTCGCATTCGTGTGCAACGCATACCCCTCTCGTGCGAATCAACAATTCTTCCAGTTGACTACTGGTCCACCCGGTGTGATTCTACAACCGCTGCTGCTCTCATCACTCTTGTTTTTTTGTTGCTCACGCGCGCTGAAGTGGAAGTGAACCTCTTTGGAGACTTGTTCGAGGAAGAACAGCAAGAGGGCGACCCGCACACGCAGTGGTACGGGGAAAAGTAGAAAGAAAGCTTCAAACGGCTGCTTGCCATGGCACAGTGGGCAAAACCGGCCGGTACGAATGGATGGGACAATTTACGCGTTCGCTTGAGTGAGAAAGGAAAGCCGCGCTCGAACAACAAAGACGTCGGGCGGGTCTGGGTTATGTTTCGTCCGGAAATTACCTTGCCGCGCCGGTGGCAGGCCCGGGAGAAGAAAACCCGGGACAAAATCGTGATGGATCCGATGGGTCGACTGATTTCCGGATAATGCAGACGGTTGCGATGTGCTGCGCAGGCAGAGTCCAGCAGAGTCCGGTTCGGTCCGACGAAAGGGGGAACAAAAAGTTTCACAAACATCCATTCCGCCCACATTCTTCCCCGCCCCCCCACGGGCAAGGAGGGCGACCATTTTACTCCGGTTTTTGTGCGTGTTTTTCACCCAACCTGCACATTAGTGGTCGAAAGGCCCGAATGGAGGATGATGTGGCTAAGGCTAGGCTAGCGCTTTAACCTTTCTCAACCCGAATCATTGTAACCCGCTTTCGTGCCCCGAGGAGCCAGGCAACACAAACACATCCTAAATCAATTCCGAAAATGTTGTGGGCCATGTTGTGGAGTGTTGCTTCAACACAACTCAATTTGTGTTGCGCATAATGCGGCGTGACGGTTGCGAAGTTGTTGCGCGCCAAAGCGCAGCTCATGGGTGCTAAAGCTGAAGCATCACAAGCGAATCGAATTTAAATCATCGAAACGATCGCAACCGGCTTCAACACAAGTCATATTTACTTTCAATCAGAAGGTTCAATTAGCGCATGATTCATTTACCGCTCAATCAGGCATCGAAAGAAATTGTTCCGAGCGCACCGCGCGTGTAAACCGGGTGCCGTAGTATTCCGGCGGTGTTTCGTTTAACGAATGATTCTCCCAGGGCTGCTGCTCACAGCGAGGGTTGGGATATTCATCAAGTACCTGCCATGGACACATGCCGTTCTCGCATTCGTGTGCAACGCATACCCCTCTCGTGCGAATCAACAATTCTTCCAGTTGACTACTGGTCCACCCGGTGTGATTCTACAACCGCTGCTGCTCTCATCACTCTTGTTTTTTTGTTGCTCACGCGCGCTGAAGTGGAAGTGAACCTCTTTGGAGACTTGTTCGAGGAAGAACAGCAAGCGGGCGACCCGCACACGCAGTGGTACGAGGAAAAGTAGAAAGAAAGCTTCAAACGGCTGCTTGCCATGGCACAGTGGGCAAAACCGGCCGGTACGAATGGATGGGACAAAAGTAGCGTGGAATGGAATCATTCTGGCTTTTCAGTCTGGATACGGCATGTGCCACAAGATTAGAATCTGTATTCTGGTTAACGCATTCTGAGAGTCGATCTGTTTTCGACTCGTACATCTCTTTCGGTTAGTAGACTCTTTTCGATTACGTTCGTTTCTTTTCCCGGCTGTTCTGGGAGTTGATGGCTTTTTAATGACTCTTTTACGCAAAATTCCGTTCTTCCCGCGACTATTGTGAAAGTTTATTGATGGTTGAGTGTTCTGAGAATTTATGCTCTTATTCAATGTGGCTCATTTCGACGACTACAAAGAAACAAACGAAGAAGACAAGTTATGAATAAATATTGAACAGCATATTCGCAATGTTTAAAAGGTTGTTTGAATATATAACTTCAAAGGCTGTTTGAATATATAACTTATTAATGATGTATAACACTCCAATATAGAACGATACAAACGGCAGGTTGAGATTAACAAATGTGTATACGAGCGAGAAAAAAAACACATTTTATTATTTATACTTTGAAACAACAATAAATCTTCGATCGCTCATGTTTGGACTTTGATAAATTTGTATTTAATAAAATCTAGCTAAATCTTTTCATGATTCTTAATTTTTACTGTACTGTAATGAAAGATTGGTATTTTATTCAACACTGCACTAGGTTTCCATTAACCTAGGTAAGACTACATTCATCTGCTGTTGATGAAAACGCCATGTTTCGTTGGGTATTTCAGTGAAAATATCAGTGAACAACTGATATTCACGTTGACTTTTCCTCGGCCATTAAATGGGCTTTAAGGTGATGCAAATAAATCTCGTGACGTAAGCCGACAGGCATGACCGCAAAAGTCGATACGCCAAGGAATGAAAAGTAGAATAAATGATAATTGTTTTAATATATTAACAAATGTGACGTCATTACTCCAATTACATCCATGTCCGCTGTTCATGCAACGATTGCATCACAATTTCATCTGGGTTTCACTCATGTAACTCAATGTGATGGATCCCTAACAAACCGTAATAGCTATTTCGGTTACTATAAACAAACCACCATTATGATATCTGTCGCTTGCGACTTCCAATTCCAGCCTGAAATGTATGAAATGCTTAACATCGCTACACGCTTATTCCCAACAGTACACTCACCGCAAAACACGACGAAACTTCGCCCGTTCCGCTCGCAAAACTGATCGTTTGTCATGCGCCGCGTTAATGTCGCTCTGTACTAAATCAATTAATAGGTAACGTCAGACCAATTTGCATACCAATACCGGTTCCGGCGCCGTACCCTTTTCGCTCGTTTACAAATCACAACCTAAGGCGCGCTAATGTACGTCATTAAAAGTTTGAAACACTTCGACCGACTACTAAACGGTTTCCGTGGCGTTCTTCCACGGCCGGGCCTGGTGGTCCCAATTTATCAGATAGGAAGTGAAGCAGAAGAGGAAAAAAAAACACACTCTAACCAGCGCACAGAATTATGCTCGAAGCATATCTCATTACGGAAGGGACAACGCAAAAATGCTGCTGCTGTTGGCAAGCATTCCGTCGCGTTCGTTCCCGGCATCGAAATCGGCCCACCGCATCAAGTTTGGTATGAGGCAAAAGTTGAAGTTTAAAGTTAACGGCTGTGGCTATTCAAGCTTTGATTCGCGTTCGAGACGCACACACTTTCGCGTAATGAAAATTTACGGATAAATTACATTTTTTGTGTTTCCTATAACTTAAGGTTAGCATACACATTATCGTGCCTGCAATAATTCTTTCCCGCAACATTATAATACCCCAAACCAAAAGCAGATATTTATCTTTACGCGTTCGCTTGAGTGAGAAAGGAAAGCCGCGCTCGAACAACAAAGACGTCGGGCGGGTCTGGGTTATGTTTCGTCCGGAAATTACCTTGCCGCGCCGGTGGCAGGCCCGGGAGAAGAAAACCCGGGACAAAATCGTGATGCACACTGCACTAGGTTTCCATTAACCTAGGTAAGACTACATTCATCTGCTGTTGATGAAAACGCCATGTTTCGTTGGGTATTTCAGTGAAAATATCAGTGAAAAACTGATATTCACGTTGACTTTTCCTCGGCCATTAAATGGGCTTTAAGGTGATGCAAATAAATCTCGTGACGTAAGCCGACAGGCATGACCGCAAAAGTCGATAAGCCAAGGAATGAAAAGTAGAATAAATGATAATTGTTTTAATATATTAACAAATGTGACGTCATTACTCCAATTACATCCATGTCCGCTGTTCATGCAACGATTGCATCACAATTTCATCTGGGTTTCACTCATGTAACTCAATGTGATGGATCCCTAACAAACCGTAATAGCTATTTCGGTTACTATAAACAAACCACCATTATGATATCTGTCGCTTGCGACTTCCAATTCCAGCCTGAAATGTATGAAATGCTTAACATCGCTACACGCTTATTCCCAACAGTACACTCACCGCAAAACACGACGAAACTTCGCCCGTTCCGCTCGCAAAACTGATCGTTTGTCATGCGCCGCGTTAATGTCGCTCTGTACTAAATCAATTAATAGGTAACGTCAGACCAATTTGCATACCAATACCGGTTCCGGCGCCGTACCCTTTTCGCTCGTTTACAAATCACAACCTAAGGCGCGCTAATGTACGTCATTAAAAGTTTGAAACACTTCGGCTGACTACTAAACGGTTTCCGTGGCGTTCTTCCACGGCCGGGCCTGGTGGTCCCAATTTATCAGATAGGAAGTGAAGCAGTAAATAATCCGAGCGTATGTTCGATGTAGTCGCCCTGCAGCATCAGCAGCAGCATGATGGGGATAAAAAGGACGGGGAAAAGAAAACATTCCGCCGCATTAGGCATTCTGCGTAAATAAACCACCACCACCACCCGTGGGCCCGCCTCTGCTTACCGCAATGATCATGGTGAAGTTGTCCAGAAAGCCGAATCCGATGAAGGGCAGGGCGTTGACCAAACCGACTGTAATTACAAGCAAATTGCAAATTATAAATTACTTGTCCGGCGCGACAGGATTTGACAGGAGTGAAATGAACTAAGCTGGCGTGAATAGATAATGGGCCGGCATGTTTTGACTACGCTCGTTACAATTTGATCTGCCACGAGGCGATGCTGGAACGATACCTAATGATAGGAGATGTCTCACTAAATCTAATCCTTTGACAAGGATACAGCCATTTGAGATGAGTACAATTGAAGCTTAAGTCATTAGAGTTATGCAAAGTATCACAGTAGGAACCACAGTAGTAGTTGTTTGCTCTGCCATAGATCACCACGGTATTGAAATTGTTGTATTTTCTTGTTATGATATAAAAGAAAAACCTTTGTACGAAACAAAAAACAGTTATTAAAAGCACTGAAACCGTCTGAACTAGGAGACAAATATATTAACGTCGTTTCAAGCGAATACTTGAAGCTCAAACTCAGATATTACGACCTCATAATGGTCACAAAACGTGTATGAAATGACTGAAACATTTCTTTGTGGTTTTGTTGAAGTGTACAATTAACAGTTTTTCATCATCCATATAAAAAACACACTAAAATATATTACTGTTGTCTTTTAAATATCCAACAGTTAGCGAATAAAACAATATGTTATGTTTGTTTGCTCGCTAGACATGATTTAAACTCATTCCATATCATTGATGAGAATATGATTCGATCCCTCATATCCGATCCAAGTCTATTATGTATTGTAATACAAAGAAATACCTTTGAGGATATATGCACCATAATCTCTTGCGACCTTGTAGAATGTATCCCAACTTCAATGCCATTTTTACATACTCTTAAACTGATGTTTCTCAACATCTGGTTTGTTTAAAAATAAAAACTTCGAATTTGAACTGTTAACGTTACGAGGAATACGTTGTTTAAATCTATCTAAACCTTCATTCAGAACAAAATACGACAAACCAAGAACAAAGAACACCCAAACAAGTCTAAAAAGTGTCAATTAACTCTATGGTTAAAAGTGAGTTGAAAAGGGTAGAAATAGTATCCAATGTCACCGAAAACAATGGAGAAAGCATTAGAAACAACAAAAAAGTAATCCAAGCGTATCTCAACAAGAAAGGGTAAAAGTCGTAGCTTAAAAAGAGTTGACGCATTATCAACGATTCCTTTTAAATCACTATTACAAACGATTCACCTCGTCTCACGCTAGTTTGCACAGTACAACAAAACATTTCAATGTATATCACACACTGCACTAGGTTTCCATTAACCTAGGTAAGACTACATTCATCTGCTGTTGATGAAAACGCCATGTTTCGTTGGGTATTTCAGTGAAAATATCAGTGAAAAACTGATATTCACGTTGACTTTTCCTCGGCCATTAAATGGGCTTTAAGGTGATGCAAATAAATCTCGTGACGTAAGCCGACAGGCATGACCGCAAAAGTCGATAAGCCAAGGAATGAAAAGTAGAATAAATGATAATTGTTTTAATATATTAACAAATGTGACGTCATTACTCCAATTACATCCATGTCCGCTGTTCATGCAACGATTGCATCACAATTTCATCTGAGTTTCACTCATGTAACTCAATGTGATGGATCCCTAACAAACCGTAATAGCTATTTCGGTTACTATAAACAAACCACCATTATGATATCTGTCGCTTGCGACTTCCAATTCCAGCCTGAAATGTATGAAATGCTTAACATCGCTACACGCTTATTCCCAACAGTACACTCACCGCAAAACACGACGAAACTTTGCCCGTTCCGCTCGCAAAACTGATCGTTTGTCATGCGCCGCGTTAATGTCGCTCTGTACTAAATCAATTAATAGGTAACGTCAGACCAATTTGCATACCAATACCGGTTCCGGCGCCGTACCCTTTTCGCTCGTTTACAAATCACAACCTAAGGCGCGCTAATGTACGTCATTAAAAGTTTGAAACACTTCGGCTGACTACTAAACGGTTTCCGTGGCGTTGTTGCCGGGTGCGTTCATGTCGGTTCGCTGATTCGTAGTGATTCGAAATTGCTACTGTCGTTTTCGCTCAATCAACGTAAAATATTAACCGTCCGTCGGAGTAGAAGAGGATCTGTCTCATTTAAATTTCGGATTTCGTTAGCATTACACCGGTGTTGCGAGGCCCGCTGGCTCGTAGAGGTTCGTTGCACGATGGGGCAACCTAAATTGACCTAAACCACACACACACACATGCGGGCGTGTATGTAACGCCTTCACAGCTTACACGGTGACGGGGCCATCCTGTAATGTATCCTTACATTCAGGAGGAGGTGCTGGTGGCCGCTTCTGTACTCACGGCAACGTTCGCCTTATCCTTTGGTGCCTTATCTTTGTCTTTTTCCTTGTCCTTATCCTCCTTCATGAATAATAGAGGGCACATTCCCAGCAGGCACCCGATCGTGATACCTAGCACACGTCCCTAGTGGGCGCACATTTTTGCGTGCGTATTTTAAAAGAGACAGAGAGAGAGAAAGAGAGGAAAAAGCGAACAAAAATGTTAACAGCAGATTCGGCGGTGAAAGTAAAATGGGAAACACTTCGTTACACCTTAACAAAAACGAAACGCATTCCGAAACGCCACCGCACGGATGGAGTAATAAATTTGAAATTAAAATTTCGCCATTCCCGAATCGGAAATGGTTCGTGCGATAAATCATCCCTATTGAATTGGAGTACACAGCCCGGTTTGGCACAAAAATCGCATCGATCTTTCGAACACAATCTACCGGGGTGGGTGGCGCCATCCATTTGCTTACCAGGTTGGCCGCCCTTCGGCTGGCCTTCATCTCCAGCTGTATTGGCGACAGCTTCGGTGGCTTTACACCGCTCATTTCGGCGAGTTTTTCCACGTAAAATGCCGACCCGATGCCGATTACGTCGCTGATGGTGTTCCCTAGCGCTGCCGCCGCCATCGTCGATATGCACATAAATAATCCGAGCGTATGTTCGATGTAGTCGCCCTGCAGCATCAGCAGCAGCATGATGGGGATAAAAAGGACGGGGAAAAGAAAACATTCCGCCGCATTAGGCATTCTGCGTAAATAAACCACCACCACCACCCGTGGGCCCGCCTCTGCTTACCGCAATGATCATGGTGAAGTTGTCCAGAAAGCCGAATCCGATGAAGGGCAGGGCGTTGACCAAACCGACTGTAATTACAAGCAAATTGCAAATTATAAATTACTTGTCCGGCGCGACAGGATTTGACAGGAGTGAAATGAACTAAGCTGGCGTGAATAGATAATGGGCCGGCATGTTTGACTACGCTCGTTACAATTTGATCAGCCACGAGGCGATGCTGGAACGATACCTAATGATAGGAGATGTCTCACTAAATCTAAACCTTTGACAAGGATATAGCCATTTGAGATGAGTACAATTGAAGCTTAAGTCATTAGAGTTATGCAAAGTATCACAGTAGGAACCACAGTAGTAGTTGTTTGCTCTGCCATAGATCACCACGGTATTGAAATTGTTGTATTTTCTTGTTATGATATAAAAGAAAAACCTTTGTACGAAACAAAAAACAGTTATTAAAAGCACTGAAACCGTCTGAACTAGGAGACAAATATATTAACGTCGTTTCAAGCGAATACTTGAAGCTCAAACTCAGATATTACGACCTCATAATGGTCACAAAACGTGTATGAAATGACTGAAACATTTCTTTGTGGTTTTGTTGAAGTGTACAATTAACAGTTTTTCATCATCCATATAAAAAACACACTAAAATATATTACTGTTGTCTTTTAAATATCCAACAGTTAGCGAATAAAACAATATGTTATGTTTGTTTGCTCGCTAGACATGATTTAAACTCATTCCATATCATTGATGAGAATATGATTCGATCCCTCATATCCGATCCAAGTCTATTATGTATTGTAATACAAATCCTTTGGTGCCTTATCTTTGTCTTTTTCCTTGTCCTTATCCTCCTTCATGAATAATAGAGGGCACATTCCCAGCAGGCACCCGATCGTGATACCTAGCACACGTCCCTAGTGGGCGCACATTTTTGCGTGCGTATTTTAAAAGAGACAGAGAGAGAGAAAGAGAGGAAAAAGCGAACAAAAATGTTAACAGCAGATTCGGCGGTGAAAGTAAAATGGGAAACACTTCGTTACACCTTAACAAAAACGAAACGCATTCCGAAACGCCACCGCACGGATGGAGTAATAAATTTGAAATTAAAATTTCGCCATTCCCGAATCGGAAATGGTTCGTGCGATAAATCATCCCTATTGAATTGGAGTACACAGCCCGGTTTGGCACAAAAATCGCATCGATCTTTCGAACACAATCTACCGGGGTGGGTGGCGCCATCCATTTGCTTACCAGGTTGGCCGCCCTTCGGCTGGCCTTCATCTCCAGCTGTATTGGCGACAGCTTCGGTGGCTTTACACCGCTCATTTCGGCGAGTTTTTCCACGTAAAATACAAGGTAACAATATGTAAGAATATGTATTATACACACGCACATGCCGTGGTGCATTCCAAGACAAAACGAATAGCGCAATGCACAGAACGGTGAAGGGCTTCGCATAAGGCAAGCTACAAGTTGGTTGGTTGATTTATCTATTAAAGAGACTTCAGGCATTGGAGCACCACTCGTCTCGTTTCAAGCTACAAGTGGAGAACGATGAATAAATAGCAGTAAGAACGTGTTTATAATAGCGGCAGTAGCAACAGTGGCGCCAACAGTGGCTCAATCAATAACTAATATAGTGTGCAGCCGCCTCAGCTTCGCACGATACGGCTCATCTCGAGGAAATGGAACAATAAATCATTCGCGAGCCTATCGGAACCGTTCCCAATCGGGCGATGATTGCCTGGGTTCGCATCGAATGAAAACCCATGATCGACGATAATATTTACATAGTCCGTAGTCCGTATATCCACGTACCGCCTCGCCTGGAACATAGTCGTTATCTTCGCGTTACGGCAACACGGCTGTGGTTTCGCGCTTATGTACTACCGTTGCCGGGTGCGTTCATGTCGGTTCGCTGATTCGTAGTGATTCGAAATTGCTACTGTCGTTTTCGCTCAATCAACGTAAAATATTAACCGTCCGTCGGAGTAGAAGAGGATCTGTCTCATTTAAATTTCGGATTTCGTTAGCATTACACCGGTGTTGCGAGGCCCGCTGGCTCGTAGAGGTTCGTTGCACGATGGGGCAACCTAAATTGACCTAAACCACACACACACACATAGTTTCATTGCGTTAATTGCGTAATTCGTTAGTGTGTTCTGGCGAAATTAATGAGGTATCAATGCATAATATCATGACGCTGTCATCGCCAACGCTGTCGTCCGAAAGACCACCCAGAAGACAAGACAAGGTAAGCATTTTTCCGCTGTTCTGGTTACTTTCTTTTGTTTTATGTTTTTTGTATCAACGAACATCAACTATATCTGGTTACTACTAATACATACGTGTGTGCGTGTGTTTTTGTTTTTGAGAAATTGGTCTCTGATTTGCAGAAAGCTGTACCGAATATTTCAATAGTTCTAATCTAATAAATTTTTCCTGCTTTCCTGTTTTCGAATGGACCCAATTACTACCACAATTACGCTAACGCTACTGACACTAATAATCTTGCTTTCATTTCTCTTCTGCTGCCATTTACTTTCGTGTTCTGTCAGAAGATCCGTTTTAGAGTACGAGAGTTGAAGTACTGTTTTCGAAGCAGTACGTGTAACATACCCACTGCTCATTTTATCGTACAACCGTACCGAAATTGGTGCTATATAGTCGAATTCATAATTCGAATAACTCTTGCGCTACATTGTTCACCAGAAGAGTTGTGGAGTTGTTTGTCGCGCTCGGTCGCTCGCTCGAGAATGCCAAACAGGGGATAGTAGTTAAAGTAGCGATAACAAATTATTTTATAAATCGACCAGTTTTACTGGTCATTGTTCTAGCACAAGGTAACAATATGTAAGAATATGTATTATACACACGCACATGCCGTGGTGCATTCCAAGACAAAACGAATAGCGCAATGCACAGAACGGTGAAGGGCTTCGCATAAGGCAAGCTACAAGTTGGTTGGGATTTAGCACGCACGCGCGCCTCCGAACACACGTCCGGCGCGCTCAAGGGAATGTGGAAGAACTCGTTCGAGAATCGTCTCCGTCGTATGGTGTTTCACTTCACGAGGGGAAACAAAAAAAAACCCAAAAAACAACACGACTATCCTATTGTACTTTTACTACGACAAAGTAGTGCCGAAGCTCGATTGTTTTTGCCAACTCACTACCCTCATACGGTGACCCAGCGAAAACAACCGGAAACGGAAACGCACACGTACAACTCATTCCTGTCGACTTAGTTTCATTGCGTTAATTGCGTAATTCGTTAGTGTGTTCTGGCGAAATTAATGAGGTATCAATGCATAATATCATGACGCTTAAAAAAAATATTGTCGAGAATATTGCGTTTGATACCACATTTATTATAAAAAATACCCTGAATACTAATAATTTCACAATTGAGTTTCATTTGCTGAGAACGGTTTGCACAAGAAGTAGAATATTTTTCGGCAAATTTTTAAAAAGTTGGCCAAAACCAGTGAAAATTTCAGCCATTCGGCCAATAAAGGTAGAACAATTTTATTTTGCCAGGTAAATATTAATGATTTTCCACATTTTCGGATGGGAAGTAACGCTCGAAAGAGAAACACTGGCTGCAAACCATTTTGCTTAAGATAAGATAGTGAATTATGCTTTATTTGGTACACATTCTCCCGATATATTCTATATCTCTATTGCTGTTCATCGTTACATTTTTTATTGAGTGGTGGTGTGATGATGGTTGTGGTTTGTGAATGTCGTTCGAGGACTTGCGCCCGAATGCATTAGTAACTATGTTCTGTTCCGGTTTGCTGTAAACCTTGTTTGATTTGAGCTTCGTTATTTCATTTAATGTCGTACTTTGAACGCAGTTTTCAGTAAATCGCTAACTTGGAAGATCTACAAAGCATTTCGCAAGCGTAATCAGCTGCAAATTTGCGTCTCGCGACTCATCTCTCTTCGGAACATGTCATCGTACGCCAAATTTTATACTACCGAATAGCTAAATATTGTTTTAGTTGTATTTGAATGCATTGTGCTACTTGCTTAGTCGGTTCGCACCTATAGTTAATCGACAATTTGAGTTTTAGTTGAAAGACAATCGTAGGACAGTATCCAGCAGGTGTTTGATTTCTAGAAAAATTGACCATTCCGGTTCGCTAAGGGGATCACCGGGTGGAGGGATTTTAGAAAAATAGTTCACAGCATGGTCTACTAAGCTGTCGGTTCAATTCCACTCTCTGTGTGTGTGTTTTTTTTTGTTGGTAAAAGTTTAAGGCCAGGGTAGGTTTAAGAGTGGTAGAAAGGTCAGTTTAGAATATTATTGTTCTGTAACAATGGAGGGATTTAGCACGCACGCGCGCCTCCGAACACACGTCCGGCGCGCTCAAGGGAATGTGGAAGAACTCGTTCGAGAATCGTCTCCGTCGTATGGTGTTTCACTTCACGAGGGGAAACAAAAAAAAACCCAAAAAACAACACGACTATCCTATTGTACTTTTACTACGACAAAGTAGTGCCGAAGCTCGATTGTTTTTGCCAACTCACTGCCCTCATACGGTGACCCAGCGAAAACAACCGGAAACGGAAACGCACACGTACAACTCATTCCTGTCGACTTAGTTTCATTGCGTTAATTGCGTAATTCGTTAGTGTGTTCTGGCGAAATTAATGAGGTATCAATGCATAATATCATGACGCTGTCATCGCCAACGCTGTCGTCCGAAAGACCACCCAGAAGACAAGACAAGGTAAGCATTTTTCCGCTGTTCTGGTTACTTTCTTTTGTTTTATGTTTTTTGTATCAACGAACATCAACTATATCTGGTTACTACTAATACATACGTGTGTGCGTGTGTTTTTGTTTTTGAGAAATTGGTATGTAACGCCTTCACAGCTTACACGGTGACGGGGCCATCCTGTAATGTATCCTTACATTCAGGAGGAGGTGCTGGTGGCCGCTTCTGTACTCACGGCAACGTTCGCCTTATCCTTTGGTGCCTTATCTTTGTCTTTTTCCTTGTCCTTATCCTCCTTCATGAATAATAGAGGGCACATTCCCAGCAGGCACCCGATCGTGATACCTAGCACACGTCCCTAGTGGGCGCACATTTTTGCGTGCGTATTTTAAAAGAGACAGAGAGAGAGAAAGAGAGGAAAAAGCGAACAAAAATGTTAACAGCAGATTCGGCGGTGAAAGTAAAATGGGAAACACTTCGTTACACCTTAACAAAAACGAAACGCATTCCGAAACGCCACCGCACGGATGGAGTAATAAATTTGAAATTAAAATTTCGCCATTCCCGAATCGGAAATGGTTCGTGCGATAAATCATCCCTATTGAATTGGAGCCGGGTGCGTTCATGTCGGTTCGCTGATTCGTAGTGATTCGAAATTGCTACTGTCGTTTTCGCTCAATCAACGTAAAATATTAACCGTCCGTCGGAGTAGAAGAGGATCTGTCTCATTTAAATTTCGGATTTCGTTAGCATTACACCGGTGTTGCGAGGCCCGCTGGCTCGTAGAGGTTCGTTGCACGATGGGGCAACCTAAATTGACCTAAACCACACACACACACACATGCGGGCGTGTGTGTAACGCCTTCACAGCTTACACGGTGACGGGGCCATCCTGTAATGTATCCTTACATTCAGGAGGAGGTGCTGGTGGCCGCTTCTGTACTCACGGCAACGTTCGCCTTATCCTTTGGTGCCTTATCTTTGTCTTTTTCCTTGTCCTTATCCTCCTTCATGAATAATAGAGGGCACATTCCCAGCAGGCACCCGATCGTGATACCTAGCACACGTCCCTAGTGGGCGCACATTTTTGCGTGCGTATTTTAAAAGAGACAGAGAGAGAGAAAGAGAGGAAAAAGCGAACAAAAATGTTAACAGCAGATTCGGCGGTGAAAGTAAAATGGGAAACACTTCGTTACACCTTAACAAAAACGAAACGCATTCCGAAACGCCACCGCACGGATGGAGTAATAAATTTGAAATTAAAATTTCGCCATTCCCGAATCGGAAATGGTTCGTGCGATAAATCATCCCTATTGAATTGGAGCACACAGCCCGGTTTGGCACAAAAATCGCATCGAGCTTTCGAACACAATCTACCGGGGTGGGTGGCGCCATCCATTTGCTTACCAGGTTGGCCGCCCTTCGGCTGGCCTTCATCTCCAGCTGTATTGGCGACAGCTTCGGTGGCTTTACACCGCTCATTTCGGCGAGTTTTTCCACGTAAAATGCCGACCCGATGCCGATTACGTCGCTGATGGTGTTCCCTAGCGCTGCCGCCGCCATCGTCGATATGCACATAAATAATCCGAGCGTATGTTCGATGTAGTCGCCCTGCAGCATCAGCAGCAGCATGATGGGGATAAAAAGGACGGGGAAAAGAAAACATTCCGCCGCATTAGGCATTCTGCGTAAATAAACCACCACCACCACCCGTGGGCCCTCCTCTGCTTACCGCAATGATCATGGTGAAGTTGTCCAGAAAGCCGAATCCGATGAAGGGCAGGGCGTTGACCAAACCGACTGTAATTACAAGCAAATTGCAAATTATAAATTACTTGTCCGGCGCGACAGGATTTGACAGGAGTGAAATGAACTAAGCTGGCGTGAATAGATAATGGGCCGGCATGTTTTGACTACGCTCGTTACAATTTGATCTGCCACGAGGCGATGCTGGAACGATACCTAATGATAGGAGATGTCTCACTAAATCTAATCCTTTGACAAGGATACAGCCATTTGAGATGAGTACAATTGAAGCTTAAGTCATTAGAGTTATGCAAAGTATCACAGTAGGATCCGTAGTAGTTGTTTGCTCTGCCATAGACCACCACGTTATTGAAATTGTTGTATTTTCATGTTATGAAATAAAAGAAAAACATTCGTACGAAACAAAAAACAGTTATTAGAAGCACTGAAACGGAGCATATAACCGTCTGAACTAGGAGACAAATATATTAACGTCGTTTCAAGTGAATACTCGAAGCTCAGACTCAGATATTACGACCTCATAATGGTCACAAAACGTGTATGAAATGACTCAAACATTTCTTTGTGGTTTTGTTGAAGTGTACAATTAACAGTTTTTCATCATCCATATAAAAAAACACATTAAAATATATAAGTTTTGTCTTTCAAATATTCAACAGTTAGCGAATAAAACAATATGTTATGTTTGTTTGCTCGCTAGACATGATATAAACTCATTCCATATCATTGATGAGAATATGATTCGATCCCTCATATCCGATCCAAGTCTATTATGTATTGTAATACAAAGAAATACCTTTGAGGATATATGCACCATAATCTCTTGCGACCTTGTAGAATGTATCCCAACTTCAATGCCATTTTTACATACTCTTAAACTGATGTTTCTCAACATCTGGTTTGTTTAAAAATAAAAACTTTGAATTTGAACTGTTTACGTTACGAGGAATACGTTGTTTAAATCTATCTAAACCTTCATTCAGAACAAAATACGAAAAACGAAGAACAAAGAAAACCCAAACGAGTCTAAAAAGTGTCAATTAACTCTATGGTTAAAAGTGAGTTGAAAAGGGTAGAAATAGTATCCAATGTCACCGAAAACAATGGAGAAAGCATTAGAAACAACAAAAAAGTAATCCAAGCGTATCTCAACAAGAAAGGGTAAAAGTCGTAGCTTAAAAAGAGTTGACGCATTATCAACGATTCCTTTTAAATCACTATTACAAACGATTCACTTCTTCTCATAATAGTTTGCTCAGTACAGCATAACATTTCAATGTATATCATACACTGCACTAGGTTTCCATTAACCTAGGTAAGACTACATTCATCTGCTGTTGATGAAAACGCCATGTTTCGTTGGGTATTTCAGTGAAAATATCAGTGAACAACTGATATTCACGTTGACTTTTCCTCGGCCATTAAATGGGCTTTAAGGTGATGCAAATAAATCTCGTGACGTAAGCCGACAGGCATGACAACTCATTCCTGTCGACTGAGTTTCATTGCGTTAATTGCGTAATTCGTTAGTGTGTTCTGGCGAAATTAATGAGGTATCAATGCATAATATCATGACGCTGTCATCGCCAACGCTGTCGTCCGAAAGACCACCCAGAAGACAAGACAAGGTAAGCATTTTTCCGCTGTTCTGGTTACTTTCTTTTGTTTTATGTTTTTTGTATCAACGAACATCAACTATATCTGGTTACTACTAATACATACGTGTGTGCGTGTGTTTTTGTTTTTGAGAAATTGGTCTCTGATTTGCAGAAAGCTGTACCGAATATTTCAATAGTTCTAATCTAATAAATTTTTCCTGCTTTCCTGTTTTCGAATGGACCCAATTACTACCACAATTACGCTAACGCTACTGACACTAATAATCTTGCTTTCATTTCTCTTCTGCTGCCATTTACTTTCGTGTTCTGTCAGAAGATCCGTTTTAGAGTACGAGAGTTGAAGTACTGTTTTCGAAGCAGTACGTGTAACATACCCACTGCTCATTTTATCGTACAACCGTACCGAAATTGGTGCTATATAGTCGAATTCATAATTCGAATAACTCTTGCGCTACATTGTTCACCAGAAGAGTTGTGGAGTTGTTTGTCGCGCTCGGTCGCTCGCTCGAGAATGCCAAACAGGGGATAGTAGTTAAAGTAGCGATAACAAATTATTTTATAAATCGACCAGTTTTACTGGTCATTGTTCTAGCACAAGGTAACAATATGTAAGAATATGTATTATACACACGCACATGCCGTGGTGCATTCCAAGACAAAACGAATAGCGCAATGCACAGAACGGTGAAGGGCTTCGCATAAGGCAAGCTACAAGTTGGTTGGTTGATTTATCTATTAAAGAGACTTCAGGCATTGGAGCACCACTCGTCTCGTTTCAAGCTACAAGTGGAGAACGATGAATAAATAGCAGTAAGAACGTGTTTATAATAGCGGCAGTAGCAACAGTGGCGCCAACAGTGGCTCAATCAATAACTAATATAGTGTGCAGCCGCCTCAGCTTCGCACGATACGGCTCATCTCGAGGAAATGGAACAATAAATCATTCGCGAGCCTATCGGAACCGTTCCCAATCGGGCGATGATTGCCTGGGTTCGCATCGAATGAAAACCCATGATCGACGATAATATTTACATAGTCCGTAGTCCGTATATCCACGTACCGCCTCGCCTGGAACATAGTCGTTATCTTCGCGTTACGGCAACACGGCTGTGGTTTCGCGCTTATGTACTACCGTTGCCGGGTGCGTTCATGTCGGTTCGCTGATTCGTAGTGATTCGAAATTGCTACTGTCGTTTTCGCTCAATCAACGTAAAATATTAACCGTCCGTCGGAGTAGAAGAGGATCTGTCTCATTTAAATTTCGGATTTCGTTAGCATTACACCGGTGTTGCGAGGCCCGCTGGCTCGTAGAGGTTCGTTGCACGATGGGGCAACCTAAATTGACCTAAACCACACACACACACATGCGGGCGTGTATGTAACGCCTTCACAGCTTACACGGTGACGGGGCCATCCTGTAATGTATCCTTACATTCAGGAGGAGGTGCTGGTGGCCGCTTCTGTACTCACGGCAACGTTCGCCTTATCCTTTGGTGCCTTATCTTTGTCTTTTTCCTTGTCCTTATCCTCCTTCATGAATAATAGAGGGCACATTCCCAGCAGGCACCCGATCGTGATACCTAGCACACGTCCCTAGTGGGCGCACATTTTTGCGTGCGTATTTTAAAAGAGACAGAGAGAGAGAAAGAGAGGAAAAAGCGAACAAAAATGTTAACAGCAGATTCGGCGGTGAAAGTAAAATGGGAAACACTTCGTTACACCTTAACAAAAACGAAACGCATTCCGAAACGCCACCGCACGGATGGAGTAATAAATTTGAAATTAAAATTTCGCCATTCCCGAATCGGAAATGGTTCGTGCGATAAATCATCCCTATTGAATTGGAGTACACAGCCCGGTTTGGCACAAAAATCGCATCGATCTTTCGAACACAATCTACCGGGGTGGGTGGCGCCATCCATTTGCTTACCAGGTTGGCCGCCCTTCGGCTGGCCTTCATCTCCAGCTGTATTGGCGACAGCTTCGGTGGCTTTACACCGCTCATTTCGGCGAGTTTTTCCACGTAAAATGCCGACCCGATGCCGATTACGTCGCTGATGGTGTTCCCTAGCGCTGCCGCCGCCATCGTCGATATGCACATAAATAATCCGAGCGTATGTTCGATGTAGTCGCCCTGCAGCATCAGCAGCAGCATGATGGGGATAAAAAGGACGGGGAAAAGAAAACATTCCGCCGCATTAGGCATTCTGCGTAAATAAACCACCACCACCACCCGTGGGCCCTCCTCTGCTTACCGCAATGATCATGGTGAAGTTGTCCAGAAAGCCGAATCCGATGAAGGGCAGGGCGTTGACCAAACCGACTGTAATTACAAGCAAATTGCAAATTATAAATTACTTGTCCGGCGCGACAGGATTTGACAGGAGTGAAATGAACTAAGCTGGCGTGAATAGATAATGGGCCGGCATGTTTTGACTACGCTCGTTACAATTTGATCTGCCACGAGGCGATGCTGGAACGATACCTAATGATAGGAGATGTCTCACTAAATCTAATCCTTTGACAAGGATACAGCCATTTGAGATGAGTACAATTGAAGCTTAAGTCATTAGAGTTATGCAAAGTATCACAGTAGGATCCGTAGTAGTTGTTTGCTCTGCCATAGACCACCACGTTATTGAAATTGTTGTATTTTCATGTTATGAAATAAAAGAAAAACATTCGTACGAAACAAAAAACAGTTATTAGAAGCACTGAAACGGAGCATATAACCGTCTGAACTAGGAGACAAATATATTAACGTCGTTTCAAGTGAATACTCGAAGCTCAGACTCAGATATTACGACCTCATAATGGTCACAAAACGTGTATGAAATGACTCAAACATTTCTTTGTGGTTTTGTTGAAGTGTACAATTAACAGTTTTTCATCATCCATATAAAAAAACACATTAAAATATATAAGTTTTGTCTTTCAAATATTCAACAGTTAGCGAATAAAACAATATGTTATGTTTGTTTGCTCGCTAGACATGATATAAACTCATTCCATATCATTGATGAGAATATGATTCGATCCCTCATATCCGATCCAAGTCTATTATGTATTGTAATACAAAGAAATACCTTTGAGGATATATGCACCATAATCTCTTGCGACCTTGTAGAATGTATCCCAACTTCAATGCCATTTTTACATACTCTTAAACTGATGTTTCTCAACATCTGGTTTGTTTAAAAATAAAAACTTTGAATTTGAACTGTTTACGTTACGAGGAATACGTTGTTTAAATCTATCTAAACCTTCATTCAGAACAAAATACGAAAAACGAAGAACAAAGAAAACCCAAACGAGTCTAAAAAGTGTCAATTAACTCTATGGTTAAAAGTGAGTTGAAAAGGGTAGAAATAGTATCCAATGTCACCGAAAACAATGGAGAAAGCATTAGAAACAACAAAAAAGTAATCCAAGCGTATCTCAACAAGAAAGGGTAAAAGTCGTAGCTTAAAAAGAGTTGACGCATTATCAACGATTCCTTTTAAATCACTATTACAAACGATTCACTTCTTCTCATAATAGTTTGCTCAGTACAGCATAACATTTCAATGTATATCATACACTGCACTAGGTTTCCATTAACCTAGGTAAGACTACATTCATCTGCTGTTGATGAAAACGCCATGTTTCGTTGGGTATTTCAGTGAAAATATCAGTGAACAACTGATATTCACGTTGACTTTTCCTCGGCCATTAAATGGGCTTTAAGGTGATGCAAATAAATCTCGTGACGTAAGCCGACAGGCATGACCGCAAAAGTCGATACGCCAAGGAATGAAAAGTAGAATAAATGATAATTGTTTTAATATATTAACAAATGTGACGTCATTACTCCAATTACATCCATGTCCGCTGTTCATGCAACGATTGCATCACAATTTCATCTGGGTTTCACTCATGTAACTCAATGTGATGGATCCCTAACAAACCGTAATAGCTATTTCGGTTACTATAAACAAACCACCATTATGATATCTGTCGCTTGCGACTTCCAATTCCAGCCTGAAATGTATGAAATGCTTAACATCGCTACACGCTTATTCCCAACAGTACACTCACCGCAAAACACGACGAAACTTTGCCCGTTCCGCTCGCAAAACTGATCGTTTGTCATGCGCCGCGTTAATGTCGCTCTGTACTAAATCAATTAATAGGTAACGTCAGACCAATTTGCATACCAATACCGGTTCCGGCGCCGTACCCTTTTCGCTCGTTTACAAATCACAACCTAAGGCGCGCTAATGTACGTCATTAAAAGTTTGAAACACTTCGACCGACTACTAAACGGTTTCCGTGGCGTTCTTCCACGGCCGGGCCTGGTTTTCAATGTATATCACACACTGCACTAGGTTTCCATTAACCTAGGTAAGACTACATTCATCTGCTGTTGATGAAAACGCCATGTTTCGTTGGGTATTTCAGTGAAAATATCAGTGAAAAACTGATATTCACGTTGACTTTTCCTCGGCCATTAAATGGGCTTTAAGGTGATGCAAATAAATCTCGTGACGTAAGCCGACAGGCATGACCGCAAAAGTCGATAAGCCAAGGAATGAAAAGTAGAATAAATGATAATTGTTTTAATATATTAACAAATGTGACGTCATTACTCCAATTACATCCATGTCCGCTGTTCATGCAACGATTGCATCACAATTTCATCTGAGTTTCACTCATGTAACTCAATGTGATGGATCCCTAACAAACCGTAATAGCTATTTCGGTTACTATAAACAAACCACCATTATGATATCTGTCGCTTGCGACTTCCAATTCCAGCCTGAAATGTATGAAATGCTTAACATCGCTACACGCTTATTCCCAACAGTACACTCACCGCAAAACACGACGAAACTTTGCCCGTTCCGCTCGCAAAACTGATCGTTTGTCATGCGCCGCGTTAATGTCGCTCTGTACTAAATCAATTAATAGGTAACGTCAGACCAATTTGCATACCAATACCGGTTCCGGCGCCGTACCCTTTTCGCTCGTTTACAAATCACAACCTAAGGCGCGCTAATGTACGTCATTAAAAGTTTGAAACACTTCGGCTGACTACTAAACGGTTTCCGTGGCGTTCTTCCACGGCCGGGCCTGGTGGTCCCAATTTATCAGATAGGAAGTGAAGCAGAAGAGGAAAAAAACACACTCTAACCAGCGCACAGAATTATGCTCGAAGCATATCTCATTACGGAAGGGACAACGCAAAAATGCTGCTGCTGTTGGCAAGCATTCCGTCGCGTTCGTTCCCGTCATCGAAATCGGCCCACCGCATCAAGTTGGGTATGTGCAAAAGTTGAAGTTTAAAGTTAACGTCTGTGGCTATTCAAGCTTTGATTCGCGTTCGAGACGCACATACTTTCGCGTAATGAAAATTTACGAATAAATTACATTTTTTGTGTTTCCTATAACTTAAGGTTAGCATACACATTATCTTGCCTGCAATAATTCTTTCCCGCAACATTATAATACCCCAAACCAAAAGCAGATATTTATCATTACGCGTTCGCTTGAGTGAGAAAGGAAAGCCGCGCTCGAACAACAAAGACGTCGGGCGGGTCTGGGTTATGTTTCGTCCGGAAATTACCTTGCCGCGCCGGTGGCAGGCCCGGGAGAAGAAAACCCGGGACAAAATCGTGATGGATCCGATGGGTCGACTGATTTCCGGATAATGCAGACGGTTGCGATGTGCTGCGCAGGCAGAGTCCAGCAGAGTCCGGTTCGGTCCGACGAAAGGGGGAACAAAAAGTTTCACAAACATCCATTCCGCCCACATTCTTCCCCGCCCCCCCACGGGCAAGGAGGGCGACCATTTTACTCCGGTTTTTGTGCGTGTTTTTCACCCAACCTGCACATTAGTGGTCGAAAGGCCCGAATGGAGGATGATGTGGCTAAGGCTAGGCTAGCGCTTTAACCTTTCTCAACCCGAGTCATTGTAACCCGCTTTCGTGCCCCGAGGAGCCAGGCAACACAAACACATCCTAAATCAATTCCGAAAATGTTGTGGGCCATGTTGTGGAGTGTTGCTTCAACACAACTCAATTTGTGTTGCGCATAATGCGGCGTGACGGTTGCGAAGTTGTTGCGCGCCAAAGCGCAGCTCATGGGTGCTAAAGCTGAAGCATCACAAGCGAATCGAATTTAAATCATCGAAACGATCGCAACCGGCTTCAACACAAGTCATATTTACTTTCAATCAGAAGGTTCAATTAGCGCATGATTCATTTACCGCTCAATCAGGCATCGAAAGAAATTGTTCCGAGCGCACCGCGCGTGTAAACCGGGTGCCGTAGTATTCCGGCGGTGTTTCGTTTAACGAATGATTCTCCCAGGGCTGCTGCTCACAGCGAGGGTTGGGATATTCATCAAGTACCTGCCATGGACACATGCCGTTCTCGCATTCGTGTGCAACGCATACCCCTCTCGTGCGAATCAACAATTCTTCCAGATGACTACTGGTCCACCCGGTGTGATTCTACAACCGCTGCTGCTCTCATCACTCTTGTTTTTTTTTTGTTGCTCACGCGCGCTGAAGTGGAAGTGAACCTCTTTGGAGACTTGTTCGAGGAAGAACAGCAAGCGGGCGACCCGCACACGCAGTGGTACGAGGAAAAGTAGAAAGAAAGCTTCAAACGGCTGCTTGCCATGGCACAGTGGGCAAAACCGGCCGGTACGAATGGATGGGACAAAAGTAGCGTGGAATGGAATCATTCTGGCTTTTCAGTCTGGATACGGCATGTGCCACAAGATTAGAATCTGTATTCTGGTTAACGCATTCTGAGAGTCGATCTGTTTTCGATTCGTACATCGGTCTTTCGGTTAGTAGACTCTTTTCGATTACGTTCGTTTCTTTTCCCGGCTGTTCTGGGAGTTGATGGCTTTTTAATGACTCTTTTACGCAAAATTCCGTTCTTCCCGCGACTATTGTGAAAGTTTATTGATGGTTGAGTGTTCTGAGAATTTATGCTCTTATTCAATGTGGCTCATTTCGACGACTACAAAGAAACAAACGAAGAAGACAAGTTATGAATAAATATTGAACAGCATATTCGCAATGTTTAAAAGGTTGTTTGAATATATAACTTCAAAGGCTGTTTGAATATATAACTTATTAATGATGTATAACACTCCAATATAGAACGATACAAACGGCAGACTGAGATTAAGAAATGTGTATACGAGCGAAAAAAAACACATTTTATTATTTATACTTTGAAACAACAATAAATCTTCGATCGCTCATGTTTGGACTTTGATAAATTTGTATTTAATAAAATCTAGCTAAATCTTTTCATGATTCTTAATTTTTACTGTACTGTAATAAAAGATTGGTATTTTATTTAAATTACTCCTGTTAAAGAACCACAATAATGTATGTTGACTATTTTCGTTAATTGAGTCAAGACAAACCAGAAATGGCAGATCCAACAATCTGATCGAGATTGTTGTCCCAAAGAAGAAGAAAATTAAAATTGTAGATAAATAATTTGGTCAAATTATTAAAGTGTTATCACT
>KZ071403.1:79719-91672 GCA_002091845.1 Anopheles cracens | reverse complement strand
AAAATAAACGAATAATAGCTTTATTCTTGCAACTAAACGACATTCCCAAAATGCACTACAATTTTTTAATCGCAATAATTGATTTCAATGTTAAAAAATAAGTAAAATACTGACATGATCGTATCCAAATTTCAGATTTCACCTTGGAGAGTATTGAATTATTAAAAGAAAACATTTAACTCTTTTTTATCGTACTCGCCGTACGATAATTCAATGTGATGAACTTAAAAAAAGCGCAATCTCAAAGCGCGTTTGTGTTCGGCATTTCCATGCCGGCTCGCTCCCACTGTTCGGCCCAGGTGTAAGGTAAGTGAAAAGGTTTCCCGCTGCCGTTCCACGCAGAGGTCGACAAATGGTGCGCTGACAGCATGACAGTGCGACCCCGTAAATTGGTATAGACAAACTACCGGCCGAAGGGCCATAGGGATATGCGAAGCGCGCAACGCCGGATGGTTGAGAATCCGGTTAAGGAGCAGAGGTATACGGCGACTACTACTACCAACACACACAACCGCTGCTGCCCCGTCACGCGGAACGAAAGGAAGTTCTTTTGTGGCGCAGTCAGGCGTTGTTTAAGAGGATTCACTCCACAGCCATCATATGCGGCCGTTAGTTTCGTGCTAGTTTCAGGTTGAGCCAGCCAGCCAGCTTCCAGCAGCATCATGCGAGCGTTCTAACTGTTGCGCGCATTAATTTGCCTCCCAGGAGTGCCGTCCGTTTAGAAACGTAGTTATTTTTATTACTAAAATAACTGTCAAACAGCAATTATTGCTCCATCCCATCCTCGTTCATGTGGTATGAATAAAAAACGAGGGAAAAAGGCTGAAAGAGTCTGTCTTCTTTAAGAAAATATCAAATTTGCCATCTGGGTGTGTGTACGAGTGCGCGTTTTTTGAATGGCATATCCAGCAGCTGATAACGATGAAACTGTCCCTGTAAATGACAATTTACACATTTATACATAAAGTTGTCTTTTATAGTGTCTTTTTCGCGGCACATTGCGAGAGCTACCATGCGCCTCCATCGTACGCGAGCAGCGCGCGCAAGCTGGTATGTATGAAGAGGATGGAAGAGTTTGGCAAAAAGACGCGTGCCATAAAAATGAATACTTACGTTTCATGAGGTCCGAAGTGGGTGGTACTGGTACGGTTTCGGCTGCGGGTAAGTATCGGGAGAGGGAAAAAAGTCGTATCGATTAATTTTTAATAATAAACATTTTGAAAGCACCACCATCCCGCCCCTATGTACTACACATCTTGTCTAACTGTACACAAAACATTCCACTACAGGATGTGCTAAGTATTGTATGTATTTTTTCATTTTTTTTTTCATTTGATAGCAGAAAAGTACAGCGAGCGAGTGAAGCGAAAACGGGCAAAAAGGTAGCAAGCTGGCAAAGGTAGGAGTGCCTTAGCAAAGAGAGACAAAGAGACAGAGAGAGAGGAAAAGAGAGAAACCAGAATTAAATTCGTTTCATGCATAATTTAACATCAAAAGCTTGGCCGGTGCGCTGTTGCAGCAACACCAGCATAACAAAAAACGAAAAGCATGAAATTAAATCATTCGAGACCAGACGTTGGGTTTGTTTTCGGCCATGTTTTCGCTGCCGGAGGTGATTTAAGCGTTAAGTGTGTGTGTGTGTGTGTGTTTCGTTCGCTAGTCTCGAGAGGCATGCACAACATTCCAGGTTAGCATTATTTTTAATTTTATTACCATTTATTTCGAAAGCTTATGGCCCGCTCGGGCGGGAGCGTTGCGAAACAACGAACAACAACAAAAATAAACCCCACACCATACGTGTCTTGGCAATTTATGGAGCAATCTACCATCGACGTTTCTAAATTACGTTACTCCGTCACGACAGTGTCCACCTTTTCCTTTGTCTAGTGCAGGGCGGGAGTCCGAGAAAAGAACGCCACATAATAAGGTAACACACGCGGCGTTCGGAGAAGCGGAAGTCATGCAATCAATACATTATGGGCAGCCGGGAGCGCGCGCAGCGAGAGACAATCTACATCGTTCACCCGTCCACCCACTCGGCAGCTGGGCCAGGCCATGTCCTGCCACACTTTAATCAATGTTTCACGAGTGGCGTAGAATTACTTCTAATTCTTCCTATCGCATACACCGCTCACGTACGGGCAAACGGACCATGTCGATGATTGAGGCAGCATTGGTTGATTAGTGTACCGAAGAAGGTTGCTGATCCGTGCCCGAGATAAATAGATCTCGCACCTCATCACCTTACGGCCGGTGTTGGGGCGCCTACGGGTGACATCAAGATAACATTATTATGCCTGGCAAGCGTGTGTGTGTGTGTGTAATGTGAAACCAACTCAGGGAAGATTAATTGATCCTAGCACTTGGCGTGGAGGATCGTCTGCGTGGTGTAAATCAACTTTCTGCCTAACCGTGTCACAAACAGACCCATAAACATGCTGATATCATGCAACTGTCGTGTCGAATCCAACCCTTTTTCTGGAGCTTTTGATTTAAATTATGACAATTTAACCGAAAAAATAACTCTGAACATTGTTAAATCGCAACCTCTCTATAATCTATTTCACACGCTCGCTATTGTTTTGCTACCAGTAACGGGATTAGCACGTCGTACGCCTCTTCTCCTGCATTAGTAATGATACGAATTAAATAGCTGCAGTTAGATCGGAGCATGTGTGTGTGTATGAGTCTGGTGCACAAACATGTGGCCACCCGGAACGGTTAGGCGCAACACAGGCGGTACACTGTCAATATAATGCAAAATCAATATTTACACGGCGAACCCGGCGAGAATCATCACATACTGAGCGGGTTGTTGCAACGTGAAATTAGCTTCGGGTGCCTCTGACAACTCAGGCTGCTCTCAGGGTCCATTTTTGCCAAGGTATTGCCCCTGCCCCCTTCCCTCCCAATCACGCCTACCAATGAACATACACGCAAAATACATACAACATATGTGTGTGTGTGTGTGCTGACACACCTGACGACATTTATATATACGCCCGGAACCTACCGAAAAGCCCCGGCCTTATTTATGTACCATTTCCATACGAAGTGATTTAATTTGCGTCTAGGCATATTGGAAAAGAGATACGGAGGAAAAAAAACTTACTACATAATGCAAGTAGAAGGGAAAAGGGATCATATTTGATAAGAATGAAACAGTATGTATCTTGTCGACCCTAAGCGTGTCACAATGTGATTTCTGAAGTTTTATTGAGCCCATAATTTTAGGTTTTTTTACGGAGCTTGCTAGGTAAACTTGTAAGTGGAACTTAGCTTGGAACTTGATTAAAGTTTGTGGATCAAAGTATTCTGCCATTGGTTTGTAAACACTATGAGACTGTACGAGAGTGCAACGAGTGTAATACGAAAATGAATCAGGAAAAGATGAAAATATTTAGGCTAGAGTGTGCAGTAGCCAACCTCGCCAAGGACAGGCGCCGTATTATCTATTTGGCGCATTGTTATGTATTATTGTTGTATTTTTTAATATGAATTTTCACTTGCTAAGGAATACTCTGATTAATTTTTTGTAACAATTAGCATATACACTTTTGCACAAAGTACCTCATGTTACGATGATTATTTGAATTTAATTTATATTTTATTAAATAACATTAAATATTAAATAACAAAATAAGATATCCAAAAATTGATTATTATTTAACACTTACGGTCAAATGGACCGAATACTCCTTTGGTGCAA
This sequence comes from Anopheles cracens, assembly GCA_002091845.1. Taxonomy (NCBI): domain Eukaryota; kingdom Metazoa; phylum Arthropoda; class Insecta; order Diptera; family Culicidae; genus Anopheles; species Anopheles cracens. The sequence goes on along the minus strand of KZ071403.1, from coordinate 87,963 downwards.
ATCACGGTGTCAATTGACACCTAGAAGGCTATTTTTGACAATTGTTGAACGATTGGGCTGAAATTTTCACCAGTTGTGCGAAAGCTATTCTAGTTTTATAATCCTTCGAGTTGGTGACCCTACCCCCTCCCGTTTGCTCCCCAGCCCCCCCTCAAGTGAAAATCCGCCGACGTCAAAATTTACAAAAACCTTGAAAACTATACGTAAAAATTCTCGGAGCCCGAATTCCATGAAATTGCATATAGGCGCAGTAGTCCAGAACCTACAATAAAAATTTCAGACTGACACCATGATTTGCACGAAAGGAGTAACAAGTTGTATCTCTGAAATTTATGAATTTAATTTTTTTTGAAAATCGTTAAAAAAAACTTTGCAAACATATAAGACTTTGGGTGAAAACCGTTTGTCGATATCTCTATTCGTTTTCGAGTTATCGAAGCTCAAAGTTGCAAAAGTGTCAATTGACACCAGATTTGGCCGTTAGTGTTAATTACTTGAATCTTTATTCCATGAATTTCATACTCATTATGAAAGTTTAAGTTAGCTCTCCATGCGAAAAATGTGTTACAATAGGTACTCGTGGTATTTGAATTGGTTGTATTACTCCATTATATTCTTAATTTATAGAACACAATTTGTACAGGTTGCATAAGACACACTGGCATCACATTGTGGCACGATTAGTTGTGAAAACGGATATCAATTATGATCCTAAATAGTGTTTATTAACACCGCACCGTTGAAGAATATTTCGAAAAGAGCTCTAAATTCAAATGTTATAAGCATAAGATATCTGCCTAACAAAGTTGAAAATGCTACGGTAATTTATTCCTATGCTTAGTAAATAAATGAGTAGAAATCGTACTTCGTAAATAACTGTAACGGGCATAATTTGCTCAACCATAACCAACTAAGCATAACGGTTTAACGTACAAAGCAATAATTATAAGCATATACCACTAAAAGCACTGGAATTTTTACATTAATGTAGAGCAAACTTAACTTGATTTCCTTGGTATGCGGTTGATAATATATCAATTTGTATTGTTTTGTATTGATTGAATTGCTTATAAAGCGTTATTACACATATTTATGATGCATATAACTAATTTACCTACAAGAAACCCGTAGGTAATAATAAACATGTCTAAATAAGCATACATAACGATTGGGACAAAATTGTCCCATATGGCGGTTCTAGTAAGGTTGGAAAGTCCGGCGGTTCTAGTGTTAATATCATTCAGTTTTATATGGCTTTTTCAAGCATAAATATTCGCACAAAACATTTAAATTAGCTCATACGATTTTTAGCAATGAAGAAATACCAAAAAAAAAACTGGAGCGAGGAGACGATTTCTCGCTGTTGGTGAGAAGAGCCTTATTTGCTGGGCGTTGTTTGTTTCTGCAGTTAGTATTCTCCTCCCAATCACAGTAGCCGTTGTTCCAAAGGGTATTAGTTGGACATCTGTGAAGCAAAACAAAACAACCTTATAAGTGCTTGTGCTCACCAAGATATGATGGAAATCGCTCACCTCTGCTCATAGCGCTTGCCATGCTGGCATATGTAGTACTTGGAGCAATCCGTCTCATGAGGCACGAACAAACGGCCGTCACAATCGCTGTTCGAGTTGTCCGTATCAAGGTCATCAATGAACGGTGTTGTCGTTCGACTGGTAGTAGTCGTTCTAGTGGGAGCTCTCGTCGTTTTCCGCGTAGTCGATGCTGCTCTGGGTGTAGTGGAAGTGGTTCTCGCAGTCGTAGTAGTATAAGCAGTTGTGGTCCGTTCCGTCGTCCTTCTGGTAGTAGTGGTGCTGGTAGTAGTCATAGCTGTCGTTGGACGTTCGGTAGGCGATTGCGATGGTTTACCGGCGCCTAGTATACACTTCGGTCCGGGGCCCGGGTAGTTCCGCAATACACGATTGATTGTGCGCAGCAACGGGTACTCCTCGCAGCCACAAAGGTTTCTGAAATCATCCAAATCCAGTGCCCAAATCATAGCTCCGCCGAGACCCATCGCCTTGACAAATTCGCTCTTGTGGCGGATCATGTACTGATCGTCGAATGAGACCCACTGGTCGCCTTTGTACGCGTAAGGACCCATGCGTCCCTTACGATCGCGTACCACATTCCAGTTCTTCTTTTGAATGTTGGAGCAAATCTGTAAAACAAAGCAGCATTAGACTTGCCTGCGCCTGCGAAGCCACCTCGTCAGTACACTTACCTCGTAGTACGACAAGAATCCCCTCGCTCGCGTTTGATCTCCGGCCTCTCCGCCGCCGTAGGTTTTCGAATTCAATCCGTTTTCGTTATTGTCCGCCAACGAAAAGGACTGTCCGTACATAGGCATTCCCATCACCAGCTTCCGGGGATCCGCACCCTGCTCGATCCAGTAGTGGATGGTGAAGTTGGTGTTGAACGTCTTGTCAACATCGTCCGGATGTTCGTACATCGGCGCTACATGGCCAGTTTGTTTGTCCCACTGGCCGTGGTAGTCGTACGTCATCACCGCTATCCAGTCCATGTAGTCGGACAACGTGCGCACGTCGTAACCGGCATCGATTACCTTCTTGCTCGGTGATACGGCCGACGACAGCAGGTATCCGTGCGGTTTGAAGGCACTGGACAGCTCCACCACGAGGCTCGCGAATCCTTCCTTTTCATCAGCGTAGCCCTTCTTGCAGTCCACCTGCCAGCAAACCGGATACTCCCAATCCAAGTCCAACCCGTCGAAGTTGTACTTCCCGATAAACTGCACCACATTGTCAATGAAGCGCTTCCGGGCCGAGGCACTGCGCACCAGCCGGCTGTACTTATCGCCAGCCGAATCGTTCCACCCACCGATCGCGACGGTCACCTTCTTTCCTTTCTTCTTGAGCTCGACCACTCGCTCGTAGAACCGATTATCGATATCGGCCCACGAGTCGTGTGGCTTAATCGTTAGACCTTCGCGATCCAGCACCGCGAATCCGTACACGATGTGGGTGCACAGGTCGGCATCGATATCTTCGGGCAGATATTTTCCATTGCCCTGCCGGTACCAAGCCCAGTTGGTGAAGTAGCAAACGACCTTGTATTCATCGGAATCGATGTAGTTTTCCTCCACCTCCGTACTGTCCGTGCCGGATGTGGGTTGCTGCTTTTCAGGGGACGAATTTACACTGCTGGGTGCTGCGCTGGAAGCAACCTGCTCGTTCATCGCTGGGTCGGGCACGACGGATGCTGAAAAATAAACGCATTTAAAATTTGCCCCGCTTATGTAATCTAACAAATGCGGTACTCACGAAGCACGTCGGCACCGTTTGGTGCCTCACGCAGACCCTCTCTTATGGCCGTTAGCAACGGATGACTTCCCTGCCCGCAGCGATCCTTGAAGTCGTCCAAATCCAGTGCCCATATCATGCCGCCTCCCAGGTCCATGGCGCGTATGTATTGAACCTTTCGCAGCAACGATTCTTTATCGTCGAATGATACCCACTGGTTGCCTTTGTACGCATAAGGTCCCATCCGCTGCAGGTCGTCCTGCACCACCGTCCATCCTTTGTTCTGGATACGATCACAGATCTGGAAGCGCAATTAATTAGGTGAGCATATGTCCCTATTCGTGCTATTTCTTTCTTCAAACTCACCTCGTAGTACGCCAGGAATCCAGCAGCCTTAGTAAACTCTCCCGCCTGACCAGCACCGGGAGCTTTAGCGTTAAGACCATTTTTCTTCGTGTCAGCCAGTTGGAAGGATTGGCCGTACAGTGGCATTCCCATCACCAGCTTCCTCGAAGGAGCTCCCTGCTCGATCCAATAGTTGATCGAGTAGTTCTGTCGATGGAGATCGACTTCATTAGTAATCTTAGACAACAGCACCAATCAGCGTTTCTTACCGCATTGAAGAAATCAATCTCGTCCTCTGGATGGTGGTACAGCGGCGCCACATGCCCGGTCTGCTTGTCCCACTGGCCGTGGAAGTCGTACGTCATCACCGCAATCCAGTCGAAGTACTTCGCCAAAGCGGCCACATCGTACCCGGCGTCGATCACTGTCTTGCTGGGCGAAACGGCCGCCGACAGCAACCAATCGCGCGGCGCAAACGCTTCCGACAGCTCCCGCACGAGCGCCGTAAATCCTTCCTTCTCGTCGGCAAACCCTTTCTTGCAGTCCACCTGCCAGCACACCGGGTACTCCCAGTCCAGATCCAACCCATCGAAACCGTACTTCTCCAGAAAGCCGACCACGTGCTCCACAAACTTTGCCCGTGCCGCGGCACTACGCACCAATCGGCTGTACTTATCACCGGCCGAATCGTTCCACCCGCCGATGGCAAGCGTCACCTTCACGCCCTTCTCCTTCGCGGCCACGACGCGCGTGTAGAACTTGTTGTCGATGTCGGCCCACGAGTCGTGCGTTTTGATCGTGAGCGTGGAGTAGTCCAGCACCGCGAACCCGTACACGATGTGCGTGCAGAGATCGGTCCGGATGTGGTCCGGGGTGTACTTACCGTACCCCTTCCGGTACCAGGCCCAGTTCGTGAAGTAGCACACCATCTTGTAGTACCCGGACAGTGGCTCCAGCACCGGCGGCGGAGTGACCGCGGCGGTCGTCGTGGTTGGCCGTGCCGTAGTCCGGCTGGTGGTTCGTTTCTCCGTCGTCGACATAACGTGCTGCGGCCCATCGATGTCCTGATCCGAACCGCCCTGCCAGGCGTTGTTCTCGTCGGAAATGTTTTCCGTGCTCTCGGGAACGCCACCCGTCTGGGCGCATTTGGCACTGGCTGGCCAATCGCAGATTTTCAGCTGCTGGTTCCAGTGCAACCCGTCGGCACAGCTCGCCGACTCCAGGCGGCCCCAGTTGCACACCAGATACTGGTTACAGTCACCCGGGTACGGAACGTGCGAGTTGCCATCGCAAGGATCGTCCTCCGAGAGGGCCTTCAGTGCGCCGAAGGTGGTGAGCAGCCGGAAGTACTGCTCGTTGCTCACGCAGTTCACGTTATCCTCCCAGTCGCAACTCGTGTCCGCTTGGCTCCAGTACAGCCCTGGTCCGCACTGCTGCGCCACCTTCTTCTCGTTCACGCAGATGTAGAAGCTGTCGCAGCTCTTGTGTGGGTAGTACTCCCCGTTGGTGCAGGTCTCCGTCGGACGGTTGACCGGTTTTTTGGTGGTGGTTACCGGCTTCTTGGTGGGTCTTGTAGGGCTCGGTGTGTTTTCCACTTGCGCTGCCGTAGTCTTTCGACGCGTGGGACGAGCCGTTGTTGGTTGTTCGGTGGTGGTGGTGGTGGTGGTCGTGGTGGTTGTGCGGCGCGAAGAAGTCCGCGTCGGTCGCGGTGTTGTCGTCGTCGGTTCCGGAGTTCCCGCGTCCATCTCGCACCTGGCCGACGCAGGCCAATCGCAAAGCTTCCCGGCATCGTTCCAATGAAGACCACCGGCACAGAACTGCTGCTTGAACTCGGACAGCACGCACCGGTAGTATGAATTGCAGTTCGTTGGATGGGCTTTGTACTGGTTGCCCTCGCAGCTTTCCGCGTTGCTGAGCTCGGGCATCACCAACCCCGGCACGGGAATCGTTGTCCCGACAGTGGTGGTCGGGGGACTATAGGTAGTAGTGGTAATAGTCGTTCTTCTAGTTGGTCTGGGAGTGGTTGTAGTTGTAGTCGTAGTTGTTGTCGTAGTCGTAGTACTCGTGGTTGTGGTGGGCGTAGTAGTCGTAGTCCGTCTTGTCGTCGAAGTTGATTCCGGCTGCCACGATGGCCAAGTTGTGTGCGAGTGCGCCGGTGTGGACGTGGTACTTTGAATGCCACCATCAGGGCTAAAGGTCATTTCGGCCGGTTTCGGCGTAACCGGCTGCGATGGACGCGAGCAGTCCATTCCTACGGGTGCGGCTGTATCCAGTCGGCCCAGTGCTCTGTTGATGGCTCGCAGCACCGGGAACGGTTCCTCGCAGCAGCGATTCTGATAGTCGTCCAAATCGACGGTCCACGCCGCGATCCCTCCGAATCCAGATGTCATCACGTACCGTGCTTTGGCCGTCGCCGAAATCGGATCGTCGTAGCCCACCCACTGATCACCGTTCGAGGCGTACGGACCCGACCGCATCGCCGCATCCCGATCGACCTTCCACTTTTGTTTGCGCACCCGTTGACAAATTTCATAGTACGCCAGCATGCCCGGCTGGCGCGTGTCGTCACCGGCCGTTCCGGGACCGATCGTGGGGCTACCTTCGCCCGGCGTAGCCCGTGAAGTTTGCGCCAGTGTGAACGTCTGCCCGTAGAACGGCACACCGACGATCAGCTTGCTCCTGTCGGCACCCATCTTCACCAGCAGCTGCATCGTGTAGTCCGTGTTGTACTGCGGGTACTTATCCGAGGCACTGCCGTACAGTGGGCTCACATGGCCGGTTTGTTCTTCCCACGAGCCGTGATAGTCGTAGCTCATCACGGCCATAAAGTCGACGTATCTCGTTAGTTCCGCGATGTCGTACGATACCATCAACACCTCCTTGTATCCCGAGATGCTCGTACTGAGCAGCAGGTTTTCCGACGAAAATGCCATCTTCAACTCTCTGATCAGCTTGCTGAAGTTGCTTTTATCACTATCGGAACCCTTCGAGCAGTCGCTCTGCCAACAAACCGGATAGTTCCAGTCCATGTGCAGTCCGGCGAAGCGGTGCCTCTTCAGAAAGGTGATTGCGTTGGTGATAAAGTTCCTACGATTTGATGGCGATCTGACCATCTCCGAGTACTTATTGCCCACGGAGTCCGTCCATCCGCCCAGTCCAAGCAACACGGGTACGTCACCAGCAGCGGACACTGTACGGTAGTACATATCTGGAAAGGAATGTGAGGCATGATTAGTCAGACTGCAAAATACACGGTCTTCATAGCTAATCCTTACTGTTGTCCAAGTCGGCCCAGCTGTCGAACTCTTTCATCGTGAGCGTTGCCGGATCCAGCGTAGCGAACGAGTATATTATGTGCGTACAGAGACTCGGATCCAGGTGTTCCGGAACGAACTGAGCTTCGCCTTTGCGATAGAAGCCCCAGTTGGTCATGTGGCACAGTACCTTGTAGTCGTTGGGAGCCGCTTTCTGGTAGCCCAAGAACTTAATGTAAGGATTCTGCGCCGTTACCATATCCTTACTACTCAACAGCTGCTGGTACGGCGATCCGGTACGATATGGCATCGGCCGATTGGCTGGCTGCGAGGGTAGCACGTACGCCGCATACTTATCCTGGTACGGCAACACACGGAACGTTTCCACGTCCTGCGTTGAGATCGGTAGCAGCTTTACCTGCTGCTTGCTGACCACCGTTTTCACCTTACTCACAGTGTCCTCTATCTCGTGGTCCATATCGAGGATGCGGAACTCGACGGCATCGCGAAGTGGAAGACGTTCATCGACACTGCAACGCAATCGACCGTTGATTATGCGCACACCAAAGAATGCGTACGGGGCTACTTACAGATTTGCTGGAACGCTCTCGACGGCACTACGCAGTGGCAACGATTCACTACCGAAGTCACTGCTTTCCGACGCGGCCACTTGCTTCTCGAATCCGTGCGGTGGAATCTGTTCTACGCTGTTGCGAAAGAAGCTGACAGGTTCCGGTTGCTCGATTCTTATAGATGTCACGGCTGCCACCAGCCAGCAGGCACCGACAATGGTCAGCTGTGGAACGAAATGGAATGTGTTGGAGCGACTGTGGTCTGTTTGTACTTTCCCTGCACGTAGCCATCGTTATACGCACCCCTTTACACGGCAGAAGAGTCATTCTGATGCTTTCACCTCAGCGAAGCATTGGATCTGGAATGGAGAGACAACAAAAGACTCTTACCCCTTCGGACCAACACAAGCGGCAGACATTACCAAGGCGACCATAAATTCAACAACCGATTAATCGCAACCCCAATCAGTCAAAATAAAGCACGCCCCTGCAGAATGGGGCCACCCTGCGTTTACTGCACCGAACGGAAAATTGTTTCAAGGTCTATGTCATTGGCCCACAGCAGCGGGGTTGCAGCGCTGAGTAGTGACGATTGGCGTCACCGACCGAGAAACCAGTTCTCCGCCACAACACACGTGCGCAACCCCATTCAAGCCCGGCGCACATCTCGTGAGAGCAAAGAACCGGCGAACATAAGAAAATACTACGCTAAAGCTATGATTCAAGTCCACGGCTACGCACGGTACCGCTAGGCACTGGGGCTCGACCGACCCACACCGAGCTTGGGGTCCGACCGAAGGCAGGGGGGGGGGG
>KZ071402.1:15214-38797 GCA_002091845.1 Anopheles cracens | reverse complement strand
CTTCACCAAACTTAATGTCCGCCATCCCCTTGTGCTAAACGGTGTCGCGTTTATTGGTTCAATTTATTTAATACGCCATTTACAGCGCCCAAACCAGGGGGTGTGAGGAGGTTCTTTAAATTCAGCATGCATTTTCCCATACATGCAACACGCTCTGGCCGCGCACCCAAACCCACCTGTGCGCCCGTTCCAATTGCAATTTTTCCACCAACATATTCTTTGTGTCCTCCACAATCTCGAGCGCGAGCGCGCGCGAGGCGGAAATCATCCACACAAAACGGTCGCCCCCGAATCGAATTTGTCCACCCGGATCGATTTCCGATCGGAACTGGTGCCGCCGGCCGTGGCCGGCCAGGAAACGTTTATAGAACCCGCCACCACGTCACGTTTCAATGGCAAACAGGCAAACGGGTGGTTGGGCTCGCTGTCCCGGAGCGCGCATGGGACGGGGACAACAGTAAAATGGACAAATATTGATATTGCACTTTCGCTACAGTCACACAATCGTGCCCGGCGAGGAAAAGAATGCTGATCCTGTGTCCTTGTACGCAGCGGCGCGCCCGGAACCCATTTACAAATGCAGCCCCCGTCATACGAGCAAATTCAGTGGGTTTTGTTTTTTTTCTTTCGCTTTGTTCACATTCGATTCTTTTCCACCCAGCGCCCGGGGTGTGTCATATCCCCCGAAGGACGAGCTCACTACGCAACTGGTGGAAGGAAAAAGGGATCAGCACCCGAGAGAGGAAGCGGCGTGTGTATGCCGTGTATTACGTGCACACATGTACGCTTGTACGCTTCCCCCTCTGTCCGAACGAACACCAACGGAAAATGTGCAAAAACGCATCTCACTTTTCTTTCGAGTGCACACGAAATCGTTCGAAACGCGCGACCTGCTGCTGCATTTTATCGCATCGCTTCACGCTTTCCTGCAACTGCACATCATAGGCAAACACAGGCGCACACAAACACAATTTCATATCGACCTTGCCCCTGTGTGCTAAGCCAGGAGAGTTTTTCCACTCATTCAGGTTGTTTTGAAGAGTGAAAGCGCAACAAAAAAAAAACGTTGCTTTCGAATCTCGGAGGTCTCTGTGCTGTTCGTCCGACCGTATTTACTCAAAGCATTAGGTACGAGGCGCACCGTTTTTAGGGTCCTGTTTTACGTTCATTCTTTGAAGTGATTCGTTCCCCTTCTTTACACGAGGAACACCATGCTGTGTGCATGACATAAGTTCGAAGCGTGTGATGCGTTTGGAAAAAGATTACACTAAACTAATTATCACAAAACGCGCTAAATCGTCAGCCAAAGAGAGGAAGCCGACCTGAAGCGCTGGGTAAAGGAACAGACGCCTGGGCAAGAAATGGGCGAGATATCAAGCGCCCGCTTTTACCATTCTCTCTGTACGCGAGCGCACAAGGAAACGGGTGAACATAAATTACAACATCAAAGCGAACGCGAACTGAATGGGACCCTCTCTATCGGCAGAGCAGAACGCAGGACGAACCCAAAAAAAAAGGATGCCCCGCCACACTGCAACAAAAGGTGAAAGTGAAAACGGTGCAATCGGGAAGCACGGTGCGCGAATGAGTAATAGGAAGCAGTCACGGTGGCGCCGGTCTACGGTACCGACCACCGGCCCGGAAGAAGCCGCGACTGCTCGAAAAACACGAAACCCGAGCCAAAGTACACATATGCCATTCTGCTATCATTGACCTCCCCCCAGGCAACTACGCGCTCTATCGGGCATGTATGTGTGTGGGGAGGTCTCGCCGAAAAAAAAATGAGAAACTACCGCCATCGTCGTCTACGGTGGTAAAATATTCTACCGGTGATAAATGTGACTTTCGCAGTGGAAACACGGAAACATCGAGCGAAGGAACCCGGAAGGCCGGAGTAAAAATTCTCGCACATAGATATAACCGCACCGTGCGCGCCCGGAACTACCGGGATATTGTGTGGGGAGCCGAAATCATTGGGGCGCGGTTGCACAGCCTTTTTTGCGTGTTGCTTTCGAACACTAGCCGCAGCATAAATACTTCAGGCGGTGGCGAGCGACCCTGAAATTATGTCGAGTTACGGTTTGCAGACGCTTGCAATTTTTGTTTGCTCGATTAATGTACACCCACTCTTTCGTGAGGGGTGCATTTTATGGATTATTTTGCTATCCGAAAGTGTTGTGTGATGTTCACTATATGATGTTCACTATATGAGAAGTATTTATGTGCTAAAAAATCCTGAAGAATCAAAAGATAAAACACTATCACTATTAACAACATTAAGTAAATGATTGATGACAATGACTGCATTGCATTTGAAAAAATAAATAACAATTTCTATCAAAACAAATGATAAGCAATACCCAAGATATTGACCACGGAAAAACATATATAAATAATTGCAAAGAAAAAAAAAGAAAATGAACTGCAAATGACTGAAAATGAATGAAAAAAAAAACAAACATTTGTTATAAGTTTTTATAATATAATTTCAATACCTCTTTAAATAATATACATAATTATTGTGCAAATTATATGGAATGACAGTAAAAAATCAAAATTATTCGCTAACATTAAAAAGCAAGCAAATGAAACTAGCGATATTAGATTTATTAGTAGGGTCAGTTCTTAGTTTCAACTATCATAATGTATTATTTAAGGATGTATTCTTCTATACTTCAAACATGTAACTGTATGCTATGTAACTTCTATACTTTTTTATGTTCAGATCCGTAAACATAGAACAATAAATGTATTGAATTTATTATGTATTTGTCGATATAAAATGTTGTTCAACATATAAAATGAGTCGAATAAATGGTTCAATCGTGGGATATTATTGTTCTTGACATGAGCACATACACCAAAAAATAAGCAAACCGTTTTTTTTACATGTATATTATGCTTGAGCACGTAATCTTTTGGATACACCGTTTTGATTTGGAATATTCACTATTAAAAATTATTGCTCTATTATCGGACGGTATATTAAATATATCTCAATCCTTGACTGAATCCTGAATATCTTGATCCTTTATATCCTGAATCCCTTAATAGACAAAAGCAAAACAATTTTAATTAATTTAAAAGTTCATATTCAAATCGTTCCTCCTTAGAGTTAGCATTTTCGTTCTCCTCCTTCATTGGCACAATATCCTCGAATACCCTACCCTTACCTGGATAGTCATCAGCATCATCAGTCGAACTCACAACCATATGTAAAACGATGCGTTTTGTTATGACAGCACTACGAAATAATCGAATCGACCATAAGGACAATCTTGCATCAATAATGATTAATTCTAATACATATTGTGTATCAGAAATGAATTAAATAATAACAGTAACTAAGCATGTTTTCATCGACAAGTAAGTATCGGATTGTGATGAAGGCAAGCTTACATTAACATATTAGCAACACATAAATGTACATATTTTTAATTCGTCATTTAATGAGCTACATCATTTCTAGCAAACGCTCCCTTCTTTGGGTGTGTCTTTTTGTGCTCTTCATCGCCAACACGCCTCTCGTGTGGCTCCATTAACCCAAACCCCAAACGAACCACCAGAAAGGTTCTTCCCATGTCTCCTCGTAAAAGGGAAAATTATACCCTACCGCCAGGTCTTCCGCACTACTCATCCTGGGCAGGACAACGGATAGTTTGAGGTCAGCACAACCCGCCAACACGTGCACATATGAAGGGATCGTCTCAACACGGGGAGCATGACAGGAAGCGCACCGGAAGAGCTTCTATTTTTACGACCTTTTCTTCGGTGTTCCATTGGCCATGTGTTTTTCTCCGCTGGCGCCATCGTGTCCGTTCTCCGTTGTTGGCGTGCCGGAAGAAGTAAGCAGCTAGCGCCACAAACGAAACCTCACCTCACGGGTTTGCCGAGCGTAGTAGGTGGTGGGAGGCGCACGGTGCCTCATACCTTCACGACACAGCACTAATTTACGTGTGCTGCAGCATAAAAATTGTGCAAGTGCTATTTGCTTAACTGGGGAGGGAAAGAAATTCTTCAAAAACCGTGAAACTCCATCGCTTATTGTGGGTAAAAAAAACCTTAATTTATTTAGAAACATTGTTCCGTATCACGTAATAATTGTGTTCCGCGGTTTTTTTGTGTTTAAAATCAAACAAAACCTCTCGAATTCTCGCGAGTTTTGATAAGCACCGCATTTTCTCCGGCCGAGTCCGAGTCCGAGGCTCGAAACACCCGTGAGTCATGCGATGGCCTTTGATGGGTCGTTTTGCTGGCTAGAACGGCATGATTTAATACGGCGCGGCCCACTAAACAAACACCCCGAGCTGGGAAACCAAATCAGCCGAGTCAACCTCACGGAACCCTGACCGGCCGACCGTGCCGGAACTTGCTCACACATTATCATATGCTGGGGCCCGGACCGGGGAGGGAGCCGACGCCGCTGAAGGGTTCGGTCCAGGGCGGTCCGGAACATGTCAAAAGGGCACGTGTGATGTGGCACGCAGGACGGGGGACACATTTCCATCCCGATTAATCCCTTCGGTAGCCTTAGGAAAAGCACACACACACACACACGCTCGCAAACTAAACTCGCAACAAAAAGGCCACAAGAACGGCCAGAGCGGTGTGGCGAGCGAAGGCTGGCAGGAGAGTTGTGCTCCACTCGGCCTGATTATACACTAACGACAAGAATTAAGCTTTGGATAGCGCTCATTAACTTGCGAAATCATGAATAATGTAACCCCTTATCGCCATTTGGCACGTTTTCAGCATAAGTCCGAAGCGTGCAAGCGTTACCCACACACACACAAACTCACCTAAAGGCAAACCAACTGGCGCAGTTAGCAGTTAATAGAATGACCCCGGTAAAACACGACGTGCCCCCGCGATCGGCCTCCCTTCCCGGTTCGCGCCACACCCTTATAAAACCCTTTAAACAAAAAAAATACCAAAACAGCTCCACACCGGTGGTGGACGCGTTACGCGGATCGTTTTTTTTGGGTTTTCATTTTCGTTCCTCTTCAGTCACCGCACCATCATCGTCACCGCGGAGGAAAAAGTTCATTATAATACAAAAGTGGGACAAAATGGCGATACAGAAACGAACGAACGAACAGAGCAACAAAAAAAAATACTGTCACACTCACTACTCTCGGCACGATTATGAGGCGGAAAGCTATCGCACCATAAAACTGCAATCAAAGGAAGTGGACGTTTTTACGTAGATTTTTCAGTGCGTGGTTTTTTTATTCTTTTTATGCGCTGGGTAGCACATTTTTACACGACAGCCGGACATTTAAGCATTGTGTTATGGCGTTATGGTTGGTTTTTGTGCCTAACTACCGGGGGGTTGGGTGGTTAATTGTAAATCTTTATCGAGACGGAAAATCTTTTACGTGATTGAGCGAAAGTGGACATGATGTTTTGATTGCCATGTATGTTTCAGAAATATTGTCTAATGAACTATGAAGCATTGTGCACTAAAAGACGGGTGATTTAATTCCTTAAATAAAGAGCAGTAAATAAATTCAAATTTAACAATAGCAACTACAAGACCAATTCATTCTGAGTCTATGCTGCTTCGTCAATTTTATCGTTCAAACCGTCCATAATCTTTAAATTGTCGTGCAAGATGAAAAAAATGATAAAAATTTAAATCTTTTATTATAATTCCAGTCCGAAATAAAATCTGGTCCGTATCAACGGTTTCAAAATACAAAAATCATTTGATAAACACTAATATCGACAAAAGGATTTCACATTTGCTTTAAAGTATTTTGTTTAAAAAAATAATGAAACATGAAAATGATAAAAAGATGCATTCCAAAACTTTGTTCAGTTGTATGATTTGTAAAATATGGCAAGCAGAATCGGCAGTTTAGCTGGTTTTGGTTGATGATTTTAATGATGCCAATTAAGGTTATGTATTTTATACATAAATACTTCTTTTTCCTTGGCACAACAACCTCAACGAAGTCTAGGCCTCCTATTTCTGGCTTTCATTGGACTTACAGGACTATCATTCTTGTGATTATCCGATTTTTTGCACCTTTTTCCGAATATTTATGGACGTTCGACTCGACTGCTTTTAAAAAAATCAATAGTTGTTGATAGCTCCGTAAAGCGATAGCGATATGATAGCTCCGTAAAGCGCTACTGAAAAGCAATTGATCTATCATAATCTCCCTCCGGGGTCGGGTTTGTCCTTCTTCTTTTTTCCTATTTTGGCACACTCAACAACACTTCAGAAACATCCGGCAGCGGAGTGTTAAGCAGCCGGCAAAAGTAGGCACCGAACCGATTTTAGCAATTTAATGTGATTTTCGAAGAAAACAACGACGAGCACGAATGCTGCTATGGTTTAGACACACTTGCATGGGAAACAATTAAACGACCGTATCGGTTCATCAGCACTTTTGTAACAGAACCACTCGTTTACAAACGAAAACAGATCGATTAACGGCAGCCATTAATGCGAGTGTTTCTGAGTGGATTTCATGCTGTTTGGTTTGCGTAAACATTCATCCTAAATGTTCGTCCTTTCCGTCCGGCGAAGCTTCGTCAGCATGGGTAGAGTTTAGTCGATGTTAATTATCATCCCATTAATCATCTTTTCCAAATGGTATAGTCAATATATCAACACGATGAACAATTAAATGATCAAAACATTTTTTCATCAACGGACAAGTTAAGAGTTTCTAGTTGAAAAACTAGTTTATATCAAAATGAGGATCATTATAATTATGTTCCCAGTCATTTACATTAATATTTAGTTTAAATACTTCGTATTCTATCTTTCAACATCCAATTTTAAAACAAATCTTCGAGGAATTAATTTCTTCGACTTTTGGCTTGTAATAATTAATATTAACGCTTTAACGCAATCATTTAATTTATTGGCTCTATAGGTGTTTTTTTCTGATTTTAACCATTGACTTTCGAGTTTCTCGTGAAACAATTCATTACGTATATTAGATTAAGCACTTTGCATGTGTTTTTCTCAAATAATAACAGCATCTTATCCAATGTTGTCGATATCAAACGGCTGAAATATTATAGTTTATAATTGAATATGTTTAATATTGTTGAAAGTCTTAAAACAAATAACAACAAAAACTGGTGAAAATTTTGCAACAACTACAACATAATATCAGAAAATAGCAAGATAACCAGCAAGAGATTACGATTAAAACACGTGATTTCATTTAAAGTTTTTACAGATTGTTGTACAGCATAAAATATTAGCTTAATTTTTTTTAAGTGAATTTATGTTGGGTTGGTAGGTAAATGGCACAACAATATAATAAAATCATGAAAATTGAAGATGAAAATAAATGTGAACTTTTATATCATTTACCTTCTATAAGAAGACAAACATAGATCAGATATAAAGCATGAGTCATTAAAATTATATTTCAATTATCGCATTGGTTGGCGTGGTGCAGGGATGCTTCAACATCAAAATATGGAACAAATAAGAATATAATTCCACCACACCATTTGATTATTCGTGAGATTACGCTAAGTCCCTCGTTAAACCGTAATTGAAATAATAACTTCCCATAAAATATGCAGCCCATGCATAATACACATGCGCTTAAATCGATAGAGGTTAATGTTTCCGCCATTCAGCTCGCCTACTGATACCATATCTCAACACAGCCGCATCTTCACACCGTTGAAAACCGCCGGTTCGCCGGTTCGTCGAAACACTCGGCCACCTCGGGTGGTGGCAGCAGCAGCGAGGCGGCTTAAAACTATCATGTTATCACCGTGTTAAGGGGCGCACCTAACACGGAAGCGAATGGGCACGTTGCCAGCGAATGCTCGGGCGAACAGCAGCTCGCCTAGACTGTAGGACGCCTGAGCAGCATTTTGCCGGATGCAGCAGCAGCAAAAAAAAAAAAGCCAAACGCCTTCCAAATGATTTAAGCCATTTAAATGAACCCTGTGCACAGCCACTTCACAGCCACGGGTCCACACGGTCTGGTGGTGATTAATGTAGAACGCTCCGCTCGAAAGGCTGGGCCAAATGGTCCAAGGGCTCGACGGGGATCGATTTTATACCCCGCTCGCTCTCGAGGCAGCGACGTCAAGGTCTGTGGCCGAGACAAAGCGATTTTCGGGGTTTCGAACGGAAAAGCAGCTAGCATCCTGCCCCGCAAAGACCGATGGGAACGGGTCCATATGTGGCGAGAGAAAGAAAATCCAGCTGCCATCAGGAAAAAGGAGTCCATTTTGAGGCCGACAATGAGAGCACGGCGATGACCATCACACACATGCACAAACACGTATATAGTTTTCACCGCCTCGCCCCCCGTACTTCTCTTCCACGCACAGAGGAAAAGCATTTCAAGGGTGAGAATAAAAATTTAATTTCCCCAGTTTGATTTATTATTATTACTTTTGATATGAAGAGCCCCGGTTCGCACCCACCACGCCCGCTCCTGTCCACGGCGTGGACGTGTCCTTTTTCCCGCAGTGTGCGGAATAGGCAGGCAGGCACGCATTTACGGTGACGGACACACGGACCTCCCTCGTTGTTTTTCCACGAGGCGCGATAAATTTATTTAATAAATCATGATTATTGTTGTTTTTATTCATAACAATTTACAAACACAGGGTTGGACGGCAAAGCAGCAGAGAGGGAGAAAGAGCGAGAGAGAGCGTGAGAGAGGCTGCAAAATGCAAACTGGAAAAATTGAAAATCATCACGCCTACTTCCACCCCGTCCCATGACTCGATTGTCCCCCGGGATTGGTAAGTGAAAATGGATGTCATGTTGCGTCGCGTTTGATACGCAATCATGCAAGGGAAGTTGCTCACCGGATTCACAACGCCACGGATGTTCACTGGAAGGGAGAAGACCTTTAATTTCTTTTAACACCGCAGAGGTTATTAATGAACCGTTCTGCATCGATTTGAATTATTAAGGGGAAGAATGGATTAAAAGCCGTCTTGTTGGTTGAAGCCATTCAAATTCACCACAAATATCATTACGAGCGCTGCATTCGAATCCGCTCTGGTAAAGGCTTTCCACGGCGTCACAAAAAAGCTTCACTGCGAATAGTGGCTTCCAAATGTCCATGTAGATGCCCAGGACTCAATTGAAAATATTTTTTTAGTCAGCAAACTAACAAAGCAAAAAATGAACTTTTCACCAACCATCATCAACATCATCATCACCCACGGACAGCGGATGCAGACAGCGTGAACCCTCTGCTCCCGGGCCTGCCCGGCTGTTTGCTGACTCACCTAACCCCCGGTAGTTACACCAAGCGTTCTCCACAGTCCACGAGAGAGCCACCACTCTCGTCCTGGAAACGCCGGAATAGATTAGAACAATGTCCGCCTCGTTCCCTAACAAACGTCTATTTCCCTTTTGCTACCCACACCCCGTGGTGAACTGAAATTTTGCATAAAACACAAAAACAAACCTCGGTAAATAGTAGGCACACACCGGCGACCCTGGCCGGTCGGCGCTGGAAGCGTACTAAATCGGAAATGGAGGAATTTTTTAATTAAATTTTCATATTCGCTTAATATGCGCGTTGCGTTGCGCTGGATGAACTTTTTTTCTCCTTTTGTTTGCGTATGTCTGTGGGTGTTTGTGTTTGTTTTAATACTCCCACTATCTCTTTCTCTCTTTCTCGCTTTTTGCATCTTTTGCGAAGCGGGTGTGTGTGTTTTTCTGTTGTTGTCGCTTTTTATTAAACGCTTCTTCCTCGGTCCTTTCGGGCGATGCGATTTGGGCCTCCATTCCCGTTCGCACAACGCGCTTCCACGCGCACATGCCCCAACTGGCCAGCGAGGAGGAATCTAGACTCGCTCGGAACTTAATATTAAAATATTTGTGCAATTTTTCTTCCTCCCTCAACGGCCACAATCTCACTCGGTTCTCAAAGTAAGAGGCACGATTCGGCACCCGGAAACGGTTATGCACCGGCCACCCACCCACACGGCGCACCACCAGCAGAAGCAGCAACAGGAGATGCTGCCCAAAACCGAGCACGAGAGCGACTGCTTGAAGTACTGAAAAAAAAATCCCATTTGCCGGCCAGAAGGGTCGCAGCAGCAGCACAGAAACAAAGTATTCCACAGAAGTCCCTCCGCCACCCGGAGCACGCAAAACGGAAAGGGCGGTTTGATAAATAACCCTTTCCGGCTTTCCACGGCGGAGCGAGCAGCACGGCGGGAAAGCGTCCAGACAGCTTTTCTACCATTTTTCACCACAAAAGAATCACCGAGCAAGGGTGACCGAGAGGGGTGGGTTTTGCAAATCGAAAGCGGAGCGCGCCACACCACCCGCAAAATTGAGTGATTAATTACACGGCCACAATAGACTTGCTGCTGCTGCTGCTCGCGACCAAGACGACGATCATCTTGCCGCTGTTTGACTGTTTGGCCAAGCGAGTAATGGGTTTGTTGAGGATTTATTTGCGAGAAAAATGGAAGCGAAAAACGAACGGCGAAAGACTTGCTTCGGAAAAGATATTAAACCAGAATTGGCTCCAGGATGACTTTCGTCGTGAGAGCTAACCGAACAGGGACACATTTTTTGTGTTTAATCTGTTAGTTGCAAATGTAAAATACAGGTTTCAAGCAGTTCAGAAGCCGTGCAGAGATTAACGAATTTTAATGCCTATATTTCAGAACAGACATAGCACGTAGCAGCTCAGTTTTTCCTATCTCCAAATTACATATTTTCCAATCTGAGTGGAAATAATTATAGCAACAGTAAATATAGTCGATACTGAATAGGTTAAAATTTTGAATAAACTTGAAAAAATGTTGTGTTTAGCTGTTCCAGATGACAAGTTATTGAGGCTAAATTATAAATATGTTGTTTGAAAACAGTATAGAAATAACTTATCTAAACAAAAAAAAAACGATACAGAGTCAACATAAAAATTACCGCTGCGTTGTTTTTTACGATCTAAACTCCCCTGTGTTCAGCATGATTCTAAGATGCTGAAATTGCTAACCTCAACCTCAAAATAGTAAAATTTAATTCAAATTGTAAATCAAACACCAAACAATTCAAACAAAAATAAGGTTATCAAAACAACTTTCAAAAACTTTGCCAACACACGACCCCACTTTGTGCAGGTGTGGGAGAGAAAAAAAACATGTCATGCACTTAACGACACTCGAAGGAGATCGAAGAAAAAACATCTTTTCAACAACGTTACCCTAAATCTCCTGAGTGGATTTGCTGTGGATCCGAGAATGAAACAATCAAATATACATGCAGACACGGCTATCGTAGCCCGGCGCTCCTCATAATCTTCCGCGTTCCACATGCTCCACATCCTTCCGGGAAGAGGAACGTTGCGAAAGAAAAGTTTGATGCAATAATAACAAAGAGAACCAAACAAAAAACACCTTTCCATTATTTATCTCACTCGGATGGCCCAGTTTTTTTTACATTCTTATTTGTTAACGAATCCCTTTACGGGACAGTCAAAATAAGGACCCTGCTCTGCCCAGGTGGCATTACTCTTCTTCTCTTAGCCACTCTTGTGAAAAGATCCTCAAGGAACCGGAATATACTTTGATGGGTTTAGAGCATATTTTGAAAGATTTCACTACACCCATAAGCAACGGGGCACGGGGCCCGAAATTGGTTTACGCAACAGGACACGGCAACCCGAATTTTCATAAAACTCAACCGAAAAAAAACAACACACGCATCCCTTTCCCATCACGGGGGACGGGTTTGATCCAGAAAAATTGGATCAACCCCCATGGTGACGATGCTTCTGCTGGCGATGATGCGCTTATGACGTATCCGGTCGAGAAACAAGGAAAAAAAATGAACAGGACGAAAAGGAGCGCGAGGCTTGGGGTTGATAAATAGTACGGTGGAAGGAAAGTTTTTAGAGATTTATTGCGCACGTGAGACGCGGCGGTATTCAAAGGCAGCGGTGTGTCCACGTAAAAGGACCACTTCAGCGCGGTGATTCTAAACAACTCGGATGTTTGGATGAAATGTGTATGTACGACGAGTCAAGTAGGCTCGAACCGTTGTCGTTACCTCCGGAACATGTTCTACTCTGCATGAATTGAAATTTATACTTTTTGACGAATATTAAAATCATTGGCCTATTGCTTCTGGTATTCCTTAGGCAATATAAGAGCATATGAGGAACCAGCGGCAATTAGAAACAGGCTCTTCCACTCTTCCAGCTCTTCATGTTTCAGGTGTGCAGGAGTTCTCGCCTCACATGCTATCTCCGTGACGGGCAAGTCATGCCCTTCTCCCATATGCGAGAAAGAAAGGATGAACACCACGCGGAGCTCCCTAACAAACTACGCTAACAAGATAACCTGCCTAATACGATTACGGCAATCGAATTCCGCTAGTCACTGTCAAAGATCGACTGCTCCGGGGAGAGGCGGCGCGTTGTACGATGACGGGACGCTTTGCTCACGCAGACGACGGCGGAACGGTGCGGAAAAATGCGCGTTGATGTGCTGTGCTGTGGGAGCAGCGAAGTGGTCCCCGACGAACATCATTGTTTTCGTCCACGCAGCGCGGCGCGTTGAGCAAATCATAAATTAATTGAATAATTTTATTTGACCGTACGCGGGAGAATGCTGGTGGCTGGTGGCCAGAGACAGTCCGTCAAACATTTGTCCATCGGCTGCGATGTGAGCAGCAGCCTCCTGTGAAGTGAGCAAGCAGCGCAAATGGCCGGCCTTTTGATGTGTATATCTTGATGAGCTACAGATGATTTTCTGCAAAGTTTATGTAGAACTCGTGTAGTCCTAGAATATATCTAGAACTTCTAGTCTAGTTCCAATAGATGTTTCATCTGTCGATTTTATTCAATGAAGTTTTTCAGTTTTTAGTTTTGTTGGGACAAGCGATATAAGGAAAACTTCCCGTAACTCTATGTACGGCGCTCAAACTATCAAGGTTAACATATCTGTAGATATCTTAAAAACATCTCGTGGAACTAGCGTGAAGCTTCTTTATAGCTTTGGTTCTTGACTTTGTGAGACACAATGCCTTGCGTTTGAACTGTTAGATTATTGTAACTGTTCGGTGGTTGTAACATATCTTGTACTTCTAGTCTAATTCCAATTTATGTTTATTTTTTCGCTTTTATTCAATGAAGTTTTTCGGTTTTTAGTTCTATTGTGGCAAGCGATATAAGAATACATTATCTTACCTCGATGTACGTCGATCAAACTTTGAAAGTTAATATATATGTAGATATCTTGAAAACATCTCTTGGAACTTGGTTTCCATAAGTATAATTTTAATTATTAAATCGTCACTTTGGGAGACATAACTCAACTCCTTGTGTTTCACATTGGATGAACTAGTGGGTTATTGTAACTGTTCGGTTGCTGTAAACACAATTGATCATAACATTCCGCTACAGAATCAAACATTGCACAGCACTGTAGGATGATGATAGCCCGTCACGATGGCATTCGAATGTCATACCATCCCGAACTATTTACTTGAAACCATCCAATCCAATTTCCCCTCTGCCGACGGGGAGTGATTCGTCATCTTTCGGCGTTAAACATAATCCCCAGCCGGCAAAGGGGCCACCGTGCTGCGCCTTCGCCTTAGAGGGAAGTAAAAACACAGCCGCAGACGGCAAGAGCAACCATGTTTGGGGTGGTGGCTGAGCAACGGCAGCATGCTTTATGATGCTTTATTGTTTCGGTCGTTTTCGGTAGCGGACGAAGTAGCAGCGACCGTAGGATCAGAGAGTACTGTTTATACTGGGTAGTGGCAGTAGCATTTGCCATGTACAAACATGCCCCGGCAGCAGCGGACAGGCAAACTACAAGTGTTATGTTGGTGGTGTTGTTCTGGCCCGGGTGTGCTGTGTGTGCTGCCTGTGCCACCAGCTCCAATCAAATTCATTCAATGATCACTCTCTCGACATTCCGAACGTCGTTAAAAAGTCAAGCGCGTCCCGGAGTGTGTCGGGCCGGGAAGATTATTATTTATGTGTCGGAGGATTGTGCTTCTCCCGCGGGGAATTGATTGTTGTGGGCAATGTCTGGAGAGTGCGTTCGTCTCCGTCGTGCCACTGGTGGTTTGATCAAGTTGTTACCTTCATTAACATTAAATCGTAAAGGGTGTAGACGGGTGATGGACATAAGAGATTACCACCACATACAGCAAGCTTACTGGTTTTTCGCTGCGTGATCGTGGTTTTATGATCAATCGTGGACGCAGCATTCGTGCAAGCAGCATGCAATGGGACGTAAAAATAATGACGATTTCAGCACACAGCGTTACGAAACTCGGCAAACTGTGGTGGAGAAAGAAATGAGTGTAATTTCTCACTGCTCACAGGAGCGCACAATAGAAAATCACAACACACACACAAATGCACAACCCAAAGTGCAACGTGCTGCATTTGCCTCCTTTTTTCCCTGTTGTTGGGTGTGATGAATTTCGCATGTTTTGTTGTTTTTGGGGTGCTGTTTTCACTCGTGCCCTGCAACACACTCCGCACGTTTATTTCATTTGCGATTTTCATGAATTTCAAGTGGCACATTAACGTTTGCTGCGAAGGGTGGAAGCACCAGAATAAGAGTAATGATCGCTGGGCACGAGCAACAAATAACATCCAAAGTCTGTGCAGAGTAGAGGGAGGGGCAACCGACGACGGACCGGGAAGGAGGAGGTTCCGGAATAATGACATTCATTCATTTATTCATTTATGGTTATGCAGCCTTAAACACTTATCTCGCCTGTGACATATGCGCTGCCGGGTTTTCGTCGTGTGTGCATTCTGTGCTCCTCCACTGTTAGGTGCTGCACTTTCCTTCTTCGGTATGCTTTTTTCTCCTCTTTCCTGCTTTGTTTTACGTGTGAGTGGACCGATTGTGTTTCGCTTGTTCTCGGCCGCTGTTTGTGTGCTTTATTGCTTGCTTCAGCAGACGCCACAATGGTCGGATGTTGGGCGGGCGGGTGATTATGTAGCGCTGCATTTGGATGGTTTCTTTTGGTATGTGCTTTTTTGCTCCTAAGTGTATGTGTGTGGTTTTGTTTTTACGAATCGTTATTCATTTTCATCGCACCATGCGCGTGACCACCTTCGGATGGACTTTTGCGTGTCTGGGAGCAATTTTTGTCTGCGAGTAACGTTCTTTCACAGTGGTTTCACAGCTTGCGAGTGCTCTTTATGAATTCTAATCATCGTTTTTACTTGCTGGTTATGTTTCATTCCCAGCAAAAAGTGTCAAAGTGAATATTATGTTCCGAAGAAAAAGAAACAAAAAAACATAAAATATGATCAAATTACAGGGAACTTCAAAAGATATAATAACGTACTTGAAATCACAAATGAGTTAATCTTAATACACGTTTCTTTAAGAAAACATTCAAAATTGTTAGACATTTAGTTAACATTAGATTAATTTAAATTTCTGTTTTTATTTTCTATTTCCATTGGGTTTTAGCTTTTATTAAGTTTGTTTTCGCCATTGTCCACTTTTAAGTATAACATGATCTCATAAAGATCCTTCTATTTATTATGTTTTTATTATTTTTCACTAATAATGTTTGTGTAATGATTTTAATAGTAAAATATAATGTTGTGGAAACAGTCTTATATTTGAAACCTTAAAATCTTTTTTTTATCAATCATCAAATGAACATCAGAAATTATGTTAAAACTATAAACAAGTTACAACAATTTTTCGCTTCCAGATCATTCAAAATATATTTTTCAATTATGTTTTGACTATAACATGCTTCATGTTCTATTTTTCTTTTTTTTATCTTCTTATGTTGGTTTACCTGCTGTGAAATCAATTAATCTTTTTATATAATATATAAGATAATTGATTTATTTGTTTTTCCGAGGCATTGGTACAATTTTTAAGTGAGGAGTCACAATTTTATTCACGGTTTTTGGTCTCGAGTATTCCAAATTCATATTGTTTGCCGGTATTAATAGATTTTTCCCCCTATTTTGTACCAGCAATCACTTTGTTTCAAACCAACTTGTTGAGTTTCATTAAACTGGTTTGAAGCAATTTTCATATACAAAGTAAAGCCGCCATGCTTCAATGACTGTATGATGTGATTTCAAAACACTATTAACAAGTACAAAGAGTACTGTTATATATTATATTAGCCATGTACGAGTAGTCACAATGTTTGCTCTGTTGAAATTCTACACACTACCAATTTCCGTCCCGGCCCAGTGCACCTAACACTGTGCTAGGTTCGCAAACCCATCAGCCAGCAAGCTTCCCCACGTTGTTTGCCAAAGGGCGTCCATTTTTTCGCTCCAACACCCTCCTCCGGGAAAGCACAAGCGCACGACGGTGACGAGTATGCTGCCACCACGATGCTACTCCTCCTTGGAATGGCGGTGGAGGTAATTGGAGAAAATGGAAATATTTTCAACTCACCTTCACCACACGCTTCATCGCGCCGATCCAAACACACACACATACACAGACACACACGGCCAGATCAAATCAGGAGGAAAAACAATGCAATGAAAGGTGAAATGTAAATAGCAATGATTCAGTCGCCCCACACCCAACCTCCTCGTGTCGATCACCACTGGGCCCGGGGAATTAACACTTCAAAGCGAAATGTGATCAAGCGAAGTGCGAGTGACAGAGAACACGCTTCGCGGTCCTCCCGCCGCGGTATTCCGCGGGGTTGTGTCGCTGTGCTGATTATTCTGTTGTCCTCCTGTTGCCGCTGTGTGTGTTTTTTTCTTGCCCGTTCCGACAACTGGCACGGCATCCTGCGGCGGACCAGACTCTCGGCGTTGCTTTATGCTTTATTGGCACATTTTTTGCCGTTGTTATGTTGCCGCTGCTCTTCATTCGCTTGTCGTCATAAAATTAGTTCCATTGGATGATGTTGGGGGAGCCTGCGGGGGCTGGTTTATGGTTGTACCGAAGCGCGTGGTGCGCCATGCACGGCGGGAGGTCTAGTCCAGTATGAATTTCGTGTCTGCGTTTTCCATTTTGCTCGTCTACCTGCTTTCCCTATCTGGCGGAGAGAGTGAAGTGTCCTCTAATGGTATGTAAATTATTTCAAAATGTATTTTCGGGCATTTTCAAATGAAATGTATTTCCGTTTGATTTGCTCGGTAGCCTACGGGATTACGTAGGGGGCCCGTTGAGAGACGTGGAGGGAGCGAGAAACGTAATAAGATTCCAATAATGCCGGGGGTGGACGCTTACTGTGAAACGCATTTCTGACACGTTTATGTTTTATTAATATGCTTGTATTTATCATATTTTATGCAGACGAATGATTTCGTTCAGAAATACTTTTTAACATTGCGTCCGCCTTTGTTTCTGGTGAAGCATATACTCTCCACAATTGAAGTACTTCTCCTGGACGATTTCTTCATAGATTTGCACACGAAGCAACGTACCATTGTGTGGTTCCAATGGGTTGGAACATGTTCTAATGATTTTTATCACACACTCTTCCCCCATTCGCCGTCCGTGGAACGAACAGAATTACAACGCCATAAAAGTCGTAAAGCCAATAACTTATACTTTCGA
This sequence comes from Anopheles cracens, assembly GCA_002091845.1. Taxonomy (NCBI): domain Eukaryota; kingdom Metazoa; phylum Arthropoda; class Insecta; order Diptera; family Culicidae; genus Anopheles; species Anopheles cracens. The sequence goes on along the minus strand of KZ071402.1, from coordinate 21,292 downwards.
TTCAGTTCTGGCTCTCGCCCTCTTCCGAACGAACGAAATTTCACTCGGTTAAGCGAAGTGAGAGCTCGCTCCGGCTCCGGTCGTACGTTATCGTCTTCCTGGCTGCTGCGACCAAGTAAGCAAGTGCATTTTTCCCTTTTTATTTTCAATTTTCCTGATTGCGCCCTTCCCTGAGACACATGTGTTTGTGTGGACGGACGCTGCAGGACTCACCGAGGACAGCTTATCTCGGGACATTATGGCGTTGCGGTGTTGTGTGGCATATGCGAACGACTGGGAGAGAGAGAAAAAAACTCATTCTTGCCCGGGTCTCCCGGGAGAGTATATCAGTATACGGCGGACGGTGCCAAGGACAAATTTAAGTGTTTTTATTTTCCGTTTTTCCGGAAAAATAACCCACCACGTTTCCTCGGGGGACGACGACGCATCCGCATCCGCAGGGTGCTTCCAGGGTTATAAAAAAGCTAAAAGGGAAAACAAAAAGGAAAAATGTGCCGAAAAACCATCGGGAAAACCTTCTCCACACAGTCAGCGGTCGGTCAGCCGGTGTGTTTGGCTGGTGTGGAAAATGCACGGAGAATAGAATGCCTTAGCGCGCCTATGTGACACAACACAGCCTTTTGGGCTCGCCAAGATACGGCTGTGTGTGTTTGCTTGTGTTTTCATTCATTATTCATAATGATCTACCACGGTGAACATCTGGTTCACGTTGCTGGTACCTCATTGCTTCCCACTCTTCACACCGGAGTGAGTGAGATAGAAAATTGAGCGAAGGAAAGAATTGTTTTCCACTTTCTTCGATCCCAACCTAACCCTCAGGAGAATGAACCTGCCTGTCTGGGTTGGGGTTTTGGCCAGGATTTAGGCCCGCTGATCTCGCCACCCGCCAGTCAATGGTGCGTGGGTTTAATGGCATCGGTGAAAAGCTGGCTGGCGAAAGGAAAAGGTTTTTCCACGCTGACTCCATCAACCTTGAGCCTATTTATCTTTTTCCGTTCTTTCGTCGGGAAGGGAACGGTGTGACTCACTGGGGACCGAAATCCTTCAAATGGACATCGCCAAAGAGGTGGTTTTCGGGTTTCGACACTGACGGAGACCTCCGGGTCATTTAGTCGAGTTTGTCGGCTCGGTGCCTGTCACACAGGTCCGGTAAAAACCACCGCGGTGCGAAGAACCTTAAGAATGTCACTGAAGTGAAAAGTTGGCGGCCGGTGGCTTTTCCACCGGCGCGGGTTGACGATACACGGAAGTCAACGTACCTAGATCGAAGTGAAGGGAAGTTGACGAAAAAGGTCAAGTAACGATCCATCGAACGTCCCGGTCCGTTACGGTCACGGTCAACAATTTGTTACAGAGTTTTTCGTCCGGTTCGGGCTTCAAGTTTTCGGCACCTTGCGGAGGACACCAGGACTCCGGGGTCGTCGTGTCCGGTTTTTGGAGCAGGGGGTTTGCATTTCTTTCCCAGTGTGGTCATCTTTTTCGGGTTCGTTCGATCCGGCCACTACCAGTTGATTGAGTGTGGGAAGGCAGCAACCGGGTTGAAACGGCTGATGATCCTAGACACTGCCCGTATTTACTTCGGAGAAGTTTTTGCTGCTCCACTTCCGCTGCCGGTTTTGCGGGAGTTTTCGACACTTTCTTTTGTGTAGAGTACTTTTGACATTTACGTTGTCTTTGTTGCGTCCGGAAGGTTTCTGCGATGGGAAGAAAAGTATCTCGCATGTGGGTGGGCAGAAGAAGGTGCCGGTGGTTGTAAATAATCTCAAGCGTATCCAGCTTCATTAGCGTTGCGGGCAACGGAAGATTAACCGGAGATTCGCTTCCACGCTTCAGGATCTTGTAATCGGGGAAGGAACATCTTTAGAAGACACGCTGGCTGTGGAAACAGAGAGAACAACGTTACACCTTGTGCTACTTTCTTGGCAGTTTGTTTGTGTGCGTGTGCGTGTGCCAGTAATTATTTAAATAAAGCATAGACTTTAACTACAGCAGCCTTCTCAGCTGTGTACTTTCCGTACGCGGCCCAAAGCTGTGTATCTTGAAAGTTTCGAACGCGGCACGCGTTCGTTCCGCATCCGTTTTTTGCCGGTATTTTTTTACGCTCTGCCGGAACGAAGTTATTCCGGACAGCTGCTGTTATTTATCTTTCATCCGTGTGATAGGCAGCTGACGTGGACCATTACGGCCCTGGTCGGGGGACACATTTGCCAGCGTTTTAATTCGCCTAATTGGTGTAGCGAAGGAGCTTCTTTGACATCCCAAGCCGCCGTCCCAAGCCCGACCGCTTTGAAAATCAAAATTAAAGAGTTATCCCCGGGCTGACGCTCGTTACTGGAAGGGTTTCTCATGTTGTTGACGCGCGCGCAGGAATTTTCCTAGAGAAAAAGCGTTCAGTGCTTAGAGAGAGATATCCATTAGATGACGGCAGAGTTGGGTTCCGACGGTTAACGGTTTCCAAAAATTCTTGCACGAAAAGTCCTCCAGAACTCATTAACAAATTACAGGCTTCATTTAGGTTAGGGGGTTTTGCAAACATCGGCCGAACTTCACACGCGGATCATCCGTCCCTGATTACGTTTGGATTAAGGTTAATTAATCACTTCAGATTAATGTTCACTCGTCTTGAGGTTGAAGTTTGTGACTGTGAATGTCTCCTGGATGAATCGGCCGATTCCAATCCAATCCCTCAACGATGGACTTATTCGTCCCGCCGTATCCAGCGGATCAATCGTATCGAAGTGTGTAACGTCTTAACTCCAGCCGTCCGAAACTCAACCTCAAAGCGGAGGCTTTTGTTTGCACGCTAGATTAGTATCGAAGTCATTCCGGACCTCCAATCGTGACGGTTGATCGGGACGTCTTGATGGGACAGCTGTCTCGCCTTCCGACTAAGACCCGTATAGTCGCGTATCTAATCGTGCCGCGATGTAACGGAGAGAGGGACAAACGAGACACGACGGCACGACGGACGTGTTCCGGCCGGAAAAACATGAACAACCATTTCTCAAACACTTCGACCGATCCTTCGCTCCGATTCTTTCGCAATAGCGCCGTCGTTGTGTGCCCGGTTTCGGTCGAAAGTCGCTTCTCTCCAAGAAATCCGAAAAGCAAACACACCCACGACTGACGATTTTCGGTCGGTTTGTTGTTTTCGGTGGCTTCACCGTGGAATTGGCCGCACCATTGTCCGTCTAATCGTGTTAAGGACCACTTTTCCCCGTTATTTGTGTGTGTGTTTTTTTCCGCCGACCAGCTTTTCGGCTTCGATTCGGCGGCGAGCCGTTTGACAAGCTTCTTGCGGTCGTTGTCTTTTTTCCACGCCATTTCCACGCCGAGGTTTGCGGTGCCGGACGGGGTTTCTGTGTTCTTCGGCCGATCATGTGGTCAGTCTATTTGGTTACGCTTTCCGTACATCCAAACGTGCCGTGTTCGTTTCGTTCTGCTTTTTGGATTTCGTTTCGTCAAAGCACGCCTCTTTCGGTGGTGGAAGACATGGGCTCGTTTGATTTCGTTACAAGAAAAAAGAAACCTCCGAACGCTTGTTTCCTCGTTGTTTGCATTACGCGCGCATCGGTGATAAGATAACACTGTTGTCAGTGATTGACATCGAGCAATAAATTATCGATATGCGGCTCACGAGGGAAGCAAACAGGACGCGTGTGTACTTTCACACCCCGGCGGATAGGACGGCAGGAGGAACAAAATTTGGGTACGCTTAGTGTCCGCCCTGGTCCGGCCTGGCTGCGCTAATCACCGGAGACCCCGGTAGTGGAGGAATGCACTCGGGGTCGATACAAATCAAACAAGCGAGCAGTTCGGGTGTGATAAGATTAGGACGAGAACGACCGATTCCGGTCAGATTTGTTTGTGTTGCAGCGGCGTGGTGTTGTTTTTCTCTTTTTTTTTGGGAATACATTCTCTAGATACGGCCTCGGACATAAGTTATGGTGCGGCAGATTGTGTGATTCGTAGGGGCCCGCAAGATCAACCATTCCCATTTCCTTCCACGGTCGGGGTGCGTCAACCTGTCTAACCTGTAACATAACCGCGATTTGGACGTCTGCTCGAAGCTTGACTCGGCACCGTGACTAACCTGTCACCGAGTGTAGCAAACACAGGAGGCCTTGTTGCGTGGTATGCACGGCGGTTATATGCTGCACACCCTCATCATCCACACCCTCCATAACCCCGAACGAAGAAAGCGCATCCGCTTGACACTTCCGTGAGGGCTTAGTAATGGAAAACATCTGCTAGTTCGCCAGCCGCTTATGATCCGTGGCGAATGCTTGGTCAAACGATATGTGCCACTGTGAGCGTCGTCGGCGCATTTGCTCGAAGCTTGACTCGGCACCGTGACTAACCTGTCACCGAGTGTAGCAAACACACGAGGCCTTGTTGCGTGGTATGCACGGTGGTTATATGCTGCACACCCTCATCATCCACACCCTCCATAACCCCCAACGAAGAAAGCGCATCCGCTTGACACTTCCGTGAGGGCTTAGTAATGGAAAACGTCTGCTAGTTCGCCAGCCGCTTATGATCCGTGGCGAATGCTTGGTCAAACGATATGTGCCACTGTGAGCGTCGTCGGCGCACTCCAATCGTGCGGGTTGGCCACGGTTCAATTTCGGGAGCGTATCCGTTTTTATTGGATCGTGAAATCCATTTGCTCTCCTTGTTTTGTTATTGCATTGCTGCAAGTGCACAATGGGAATTGCGCAAATTTGTTTAGGAGTGTCTCTAGTTACGCTCGACATTGTCACAGAGTAGCGTGAAATCAGGAATTAATGATTATTGCATCAGGATCATTTTTGTTCTCTTCTCCGATATTTCGCTTCGCTGTTTGTTACCAATCCTGTAATAATTTTTTTCATGATCTGTTTTTTGTTTATCGAAGAATATGGTGTACATTTATATATTCTATATATTGCAATACGCTTCAAATGCTTGATCTGTGAAAATGTTGATCAAACAATTTAAAAAATCTGATTATTAACAGTTAAAGAAAACCGATTGTAAATTATATTTGTAAAACCTAATTTAATTTGCTAATATTGAATAGTTTTTTTTTCAATTTGAATTTGAAATCATGAATTATTCTATTTGTACTGAAGACTTTTATTTGTTATGCTAATCAGTTTATAGACAACTTTAACACTCAACTAAAGCGATCGTAATTGGATTATTTATTATCGAAATCTGGTGCTTTATACATTAACTTATGTTAAATTGTATTCTTCAGCGGATTGCCTTTAGGATGCGGACATATTAGAGTCATATCGATTTCTAATATTTCCGCATCCTACACTTTAATTTTTGCTCATATTCTTGAAAGATCACGAGCTGGAACGCTGTATAATTTAATTATTCTCAACAAATTTTGATGAAATATTTCCAAATTCCTGCTTCTCAGCTTTTGGTGTTTGCTCTTGTATATTTATATTTTCCTATATTATCATTTGACCAATATCAATGAAAAAAAAACAGAGACTGTGATTCGAAATGAAATATCCTTCAGTAAAATTGCTCTTCGAGATTATGAATGCAATATGGGAATTGTGTATATCTATACCCAGCGTCTGCACCCATGTCAGGGTCGGCTGGGGTCCTTTTAAGTCCGTGCCTAGGGACTCTAAACACTTAGGAGCGTAAAGGACACGCGCGCGCACGGACTCCTCGCTGCTGAAGAAGGAGTTTCTCTCAGGCACGGTCGGTGTCGTTGTGCCTGCCGCTCGGCACACTCTGGTACCCATCTCGGCGGGTCTCTGCGCTTAACCTCACAATGTGTTTTTCCTTAATGAGTTTATGATTGCATGCCGGGAGGATGTTTTCCTTCCCCTCCGGGTGCCTCGAAGCGCTTTCTGGGGGTAAATATAGTTATTTTTCAACCACGAACCGAATGGAGCCGGCTACTGCGCACCACGCAAGGGCTGAGGCTGCTGCGGGTTGAATTATGCCCACAGTGATTCTAGTGGTTCCACCAGCACCATTTCATTTGTTCATTTGTTTCCGTTCCTGATCGATCTTCGGGTGGGAAATGCGATACTTTTCATCGCAGACAAAAGGCATGATTTATCC
>KZ071402.1:0-15204 GCA_002091845.1 Anopheles cracens | reverse complement strand
CATCCCATCATATCATAAGCATTGCTTGGTACCTCTTGTGTAGTAAGAAATAGTATATATTGATTTGCAGATATTTTTTCATGTCTTTCAAGCTTTTGAATGCGATTTCTAGTTTTCCACAACTGGTGGGCGCTATATGCACTTCTTTCAAATGCTCTCAGAACATTTTCATATAGAATTGCAAAGTTATTCGCGTTCTCTCTTCCGAAGCCACAAGATGCTTCATAAGTAACAAACATAAATTCTCACTTTTCATTGCATTACACCATCTTCATTCACTTGTTAGTGCGCATTTATTATAAAACTTTGCGCTCTCCGTCACGTTTGATGTTGCTTGCCGTCGCCATTGCGCACGCCGCCCGGAAGAAGTTGTCAAATGAGCGTGCACCGTATGTCCGGGAAGCAGCAGCACGACGACCACGTTCGACACTGCACGCCCGGTGCACCTTCGTACGGTTGTGCACGCCTCTCGCTCGCTCGTCCTCGCGCACCGCAACAATGAATCATCGCCCAGACCCGGGTCTCTCTCGCTGTCAGCTAAGCGCATCTCCTTGTGCCTCGCAGCATGTCGATGTGTTGGGCGTCGTAACGAGCCGTTTCCGTAGCCATTTCTCACCGGCGGCTTTCGCCCGGGCCCCGCAGGACATGGCAGGAAATCATCGTTCTCTCGCCGCCGGTACGGAATTCGACGGCAAAACTAGCAAAGAACTTGCCGTCGCAGCGACAACGTATGTTTCGTATAAATTCATCACCGAAAAGTTTATCCTATGTGTGTGATTGTTGGTTTTTCTCACTTTTCGTATTCCACTTTTTTCAAAAGAATAACATGGAATCAATATCTTTAAATTAATTTACTTTGATAGTCTTTTACTATTTGTGCTTAACCAACTTTGTTTTTTCTTATACTTTTCAGTTACATGTGATTTTTATTGTTTTACTCTTATTCTGGACTAAAATATTAAAAGTTAAACTAAAATATTAAACGTATCAAACATTTTAAACTAATTAAATATTCATTTATTTTTTGTATTTATTTAACGGCATACGCTATTTGTATTTTTTTATGCATTTGAATTATGTTTATTCCCTTTTTTATTTTTGCTACTCAAGCAAATCTTCTTGCCAGTTTTTTGGAACATATGGTTAGGCCTCATGCTGTTCTTTACGCTAAGCTCTTGCTGTGTTTGCTAATCGGATGTAACAATTTACCCTCTCTCTTTATTCTTATTTTCCTTTGCAGGTACGTATTGGAAGCAAATTAGCTCGGTAATATCACCACATGAGGGAAAGCCACTGTTCAATCCACATCCGGCAGCTGAGATACACCAGGCCACACGGGCGATGCCGAACCCACCATCGGAGACCACCTTGCGCCATCCGTTATTCAAATGTGGCACACGGTAAAATTATGCAATCATATTCTACCCCGGTAATTGAATTCGCGCTCTTATACCACGAGCAATGGGAGTAGAAATCTTTTCTATCAGGACCTCCTGTCTCTTACTCTCACTTCTCTTTTCCTCAAAAATGATTTTGACGAATGAATAGGGTAGCAAATGGACGCCGCTACAGTGTGGATAGCGTTCTGCAAAAAAAACACCCATTAAACACACGCACCGAAAATAATGCAAAAAAAATCGCGCCACCCTTTTCTCGGGACGCGAGCGCAAACTTTACTAATAATCATGAATACGGTTGTCTAATCATCGCGAATAATTTATTCAATATGCACCCCTTTTTGCCGGAAAACGCGCTTCTCGCGCGGTGGTCCATTTGGCATCGAGTGCGGCACAGAATGAGGGAATAAAAGGGGTGGCGTTTTCATCGTCCCTCCGATGCGTATGCGGCTTAAATGCGGCCGTCCCCATTTTTTGGTGGAAATTTTCGCTCATAATGTTAGGCTCATTTATTGAGTTTGCTGTTAGTGTTGTTCGCGGCTGCTTCTAAGCACATTGCCCGGGGTTTCTTTTTGTTGCCTTAGTTTCGCTTTCACCGCGCTGAAGTGGTCCTTTTACGTGGACACACCGCTGCCTTTGAATACCGCCGCGTCTCACGTGCGCAATAAATCTCTAAAAACTTTCCTTCCACCGTACTATTTATCAACCCCAAGCCTCGCGCTCCTTTTCGTCCTGTTCATTTTTTTTCCTTGTTTCTCGACCGGATACGTCATAAGCGCATCATCGCCAGCAGAAGCATCGTCACCATGGGGGTTGATCCAATTTTTCTGGATCAAACCCGTCCCCCGTGATGGGAAAGGGATGCGTGTGTTGTTTTTTTTCGGTTGAGTTTTATGAAAATTCGGGTTGCCGTGTCCTGTTGCGTAAACCAATTTCGGGCCCCGTGCCCCGTTGCTTATGGGTGTAGTGAAATCTTTCAAAATATGCTCTAAACCCATCAAAGTATATTCCGGTTCCTTGAGGATCTTTTCACAAGAGTGGCTAAGAGAAGAAGAGTAATGCCACCTGGGCAGAGCAGGGTCCTTATTTTGACTGTCCCGTAAAGGGATTCGTTAACAAATAAGAATGTAAAAAAAACTGGGCCATCCGAGTGAGATAAATAATGGAAAGGTGTTTTTTGTTTGGTTCTCTTTGTTATTATTGCATCAAACTTTTCTTTCGCAACGTTCCTCTTCCCGGAAGGATGTGGAGCATGTGGAACGCGGAAGATTATGAGGAGCGCCGGGCTACGATAGCCGTGTCTGCATGTATATTTGATTGTTTCATTCTCGGATCCACAGCAAATCCACTCAGGAGATTTAGGGTAACGTTGTTGAAAAGATGTTTTTTCTTCGATCTCCTTCGAGTGTCGTTAAGTGCATGACATGTTTTTTTTCTCTCCCACACCTGCACAAAGTGGGGTCGTGTGTTGGCAAAGTTTTTGAAAGTTGTTTTGATAACCTTATTTTTGTTTGAATTGTTTGGTGTTTGATTTACAATTTGAATTAAATTTTACTATTTTGAGGTTGAGGTTAGCAATTTCAGCATCTTAGAATCATGCTGAACACAGGGGAGTTTAGATCGTAAAAAACAACGCAGCGGTAATTTTTATGTTGACTCTGTATCGTTTTTTTTTTGTTTAGATAAGTTATTTCTATACTGTTTTCAAACAACATATTTATAATTTAGCCTCAATAACTTGTCATCTGGAACAGCTAAACACAACATTTTTTCAAGTTTATTCAAAATTTTAACCTATTCAGTATCGACTATATTTACTGTTGCTATAATTATTTCCACTCAGATTGGAAAATATGTAATTTGGAGATAGGAAAAACTGAGCTGCTACGTGCTATGTCTGTTCTGAAATATAGGCATTAAAATTCGTTAATCTCTGCACGGCTTCTGAACTGCTTGAAACCTGTATTTTACATTTGCAACTAACAGATTAAACACAAAAAATGTGTCCCTGTTCGGTTAGCTCTCACGACGAAAGTCATCCTGGAGCCAATTCTGGTTTAATATCTTTTCCGAAGCAAGTCTTTCGCCGTTCGTTTTTCGCTTCCATTTTTCTCGCAAATAAATCCTCAACAAACCCATTACTCGCTTGGCCAAACAGTCAAACAGCGGCAAGATGATCGTCGTCTTGGTCGCGAGCAGCAGCAGCAGCAAGTCTATTGTGGCCGTGTAATTAATCACTCAATTTTGCGGGTGGTGTGGCGCGCTCCGCTTTCGATTTGCAAAACCCACCCCTCTCGGTCACCCTTGCTCGGTGATTCTTTTGTGGTGAAAAATGGTAGAAAAGCTGTCTGGACGCTTTCCCGCCGTGCTGCTCGCTCCGCCGTGGAAAGCCGGAAAGGGTTATTTATCAAACCGCCCTTTCCGTTTTGCGTGCTCCGGGTGGCGGAGGGACTTCTGTGGAATACTTTGTTTCTGTGCTGCTGCTGCGACCCTTCTGGCCGGCAAATGGGATTTTTTTTTTCAGTGCTTCAAGCAGTCGCTCTCGTGCTCGGTTTTGGGCAGCATCTCCTGTTGCTGCTGCTGCTGGTGGTGCGCCGTGTGGGTGGGTGGCCGGTGCATAACCGTTTCCGGGTGCCGAATCGTGCCTCTTACTTTGAGAACCGAGTGAGATTGTGGCCGTTGAGGGAGGAAGAAAAATTGCACAAATATTTTAATATTAAGTTCCGAGCGAGTCTAGATTCCTCCTCGCTGGCCAGTTGGGGCATGTGCGCGTGGAAGCGCGTTGTGCGAACGGGAATGGAGGCCCAAATCGCATCGCCCGAAAGGACCGAGGAAGAAGCGTTTAATAAAAAGCGACAACAACAGAAAAACACACACACCCGCTTCGCAAAAGATGCAAAAAGCGAGAAAGAGAGAAAGAGATAGTGGGAGTATTAAAACAAACACAAACACCCACAGACATACGCAAACAAAAGGAGAAAAAAAGTTCATCCAGCGCAACGCAACGCGCATATTAAGCGAATATGAAAATTTAATTAAAAAATTCCTCCATTTCCGATTTAGTACGCTTCCAGCGCCGACCGGCCAGGGTCGCCGGTGTGTGCCTACTATTTACCGAGGTTTGTTTTTGTGTTTTATGCAAAATTTCAGTTCACCACGGGGTGTGGGTAGCAAAAGGGAAATAGACGTTTGTTAGGGAACGAGGCGGACATTGTTCTAATCTATTCCGGCGTTTCCAGGACGAGAGTGGTGGCTCTCTCGTGGACTGTGGAGAACGCTTGGTGTAACTACCGGGGGTTAGGTGAGTCAGCAAACAGCCGGGCAGGCCCGGGAGCAGAGGGTTCACGCTGTCTGCATCCGCTGTCCGTGGGTGATGATGATGTTGATGATGGTTGGTGAAAAGTTCATTTTTTGCTTTGTTAGTTTGCTGACTAAAAAAATATTTTCAATTGAGTCCTGGGCATCTACATGGACATTTGGAAGCCACTATTCGCAGTGAAGCTTTTTTGTGACGCCGTGGAAAGCCTTTACCAGAGCGGATTCGAATGCAGCGCTCGTAATGATATTTGTGGTGAATTTGAATGGCTTCAACCAACAAGACGGCTTTTAATCCATTCTTCCCCTTAATAATTCAAATCGATGCAGAACGGTTCATTAATAACCTCTGCGGTGTTAAAAGAAATTAAAGGTCTTCTCCCTTCCAGTGAACATCCGTGGCGTTGTGAATCCGGTGAGCAACTTCCCTTGCATGATTGCGTATCAAACGCGACGCAACATGACATCCATTTTCACTTACCAATCCCGGGGGACAATCGAGTCATGGGACGGGGTGGAAGTAGGCGTGATGATTTTCAATTTTTCCAGTTTGCATTTTGCAGCCTCTCTCACGCTCTCTCTCGCTCTTTCTCCCTCTCTGCTGCTTTGCCGTCCAACCCTGTGTTTGTAAATTGTTATGAATAAAAACAACAATAATCATGATTTATTAAATAAATTTATCGCGCCTCGTGGAAAAACAACGAGGGAGGTCCGTGTGTCCGTCACCGTAAATGCGTGCCTGCCTGCCTATTCCGCACACTGCGGGAAAAAGGACACGTCCACGCCGTGGACAGGAGCGGGCGTGGTGGGTGCGAACCGGGGCTCTTCATATCAAAAGTAATAATAATAAATCAAACTGGGGAAATTAAATTTTTATTCTCACCCTTGAAATGCTTTTCCTCTGTGCGTGGAAGAGAAGTACGGGGGGCGAGGCGGTGAAAACTATATACGTGTTTGTGCATGTGTGTGATGGTCATCGCCGTGCTCTCATTGTCGGCCTCAAAATGGACTCCTTTTTCCTGATGGCAGCTGGATTTTCTTTCTCTCGCCACATATGGACCCGTTCCCATCGGTCTTTGCGGGGCAGGATGCTAGCTGCTTTTCCGTTCGAAACCCCGAAAATCGCTTTGTCTCGGCCACAGACCTTGACGTCGCTGCCTCGAGAGCGAGCGGGGTATAAAATCGATCCCCGTCGAGCCCTTGGACCATTTGGCCCAGCCTTTCGAGCGGAGCGTTCTACATTAATCACCACCAGACCGTGTGGACCCGTGGCTGTGAAGTGGCTGTGCACAGGGTTCATTTAAATGGCTTAAATCATTTGGAAGGCGTTTGGCTTTTTTTTTTTTGCTGCTGCTGCATCCGGCAAAATGCTGCTCAGGCGTCCTACAGTCTAGGCGAGCTGCTGTTCGCCCGAGCATTCGCTGGCAACGTGCCCATTCGCTTCCGTGTTAGGTGCGCCCCTTAACACGGTGATAACATGATAGTTTTAAGCCGCCTCGCTGCTGCTGCCACCACCCGAGGTGGCCGAGTGTTTCGACGAACCGGCGAACCGGCGGTTTTCAACGGTGTGAAGATGCGGCTGTGTTGAGATATGGTATCAGTAGGCGAGCTGAATGGCGGAAACATTAACCTCTATCGATTTAAGCGCATGTGTATTATGCATGGGCTGCATATTTTATGGGAAGTTATTATTTCAATTACGGTTTAACGAGGGACTTAGCGTAATCTCACGAATAATCAAATGGTGTGGTGGAATTATATTCTTATTTGTTCCATATTTTGATGTTGAAGCATCCCTGCACCACGCCAACCAATGCGATAATTGAAATATAATTTTAATGACTCATGCTTTATATCTGATCTATGTTTGTCTTCTTATAGAAGGTAAATGATATAAAAGTTCACATTTATTTTCATCTTCAATTTTCATGATTTTATTATATTGTTGTGCCATTTACCTACCAACCCAACATAAATTCACTTAAAAAAAATTAAGCTAATATTTTATGCTGTACAACAATCTGTAAAAACTTTAAATGAAATCACGTGTTTTAATCGTAATCTCTTGCTGGTTATCTTGCTATTTTCTGATATTATGTTGTAGTTGTTGCAAAATTTTCACCAGTTTTTGTTGTTATTTGTTTTAAGACTTTCAACAATATTAAACATATTCAATTATAAACTATAATATTTCAGCCGTTTGATATCGACAACATTGGATAAGATGCTGTTATTATTTGAGAAAAACACATGCAAAGTGCTTAATCTAATATACGTAATGAATTGTTTCACGAGAAACTCGAAAGTCAATGGTTAAAATCAGAAAAAAACACCTATAGAGCCAATAAATTAAATGATTGCGTTAAAGCGTTAATATTAATTATTACAAGCCAAAAGTCGAAGAAATTAATTCCTCGAAGATTTGTTTTAAAATTGGATGTTGAAAGATAGAATACGAAGTATTTAAACTAAATATTAATGTAAATGACTGGGAACATAATTATAATGATCCTCATTTTGATATAAACTAGTTTTTCAACTAGAAACTCTTAACTTGTCCGTTGATGAAAAAATGTTTTGATCATTTAATTGTTCATCGTGTTGATATATTGACTATACCATTTGGAAAAGATGATTAATGGGATGATAATTAACATCGACTAAACTCTACCCATGCTGACGAAGCTTCGCCGGACGGAAAGGACGAACATTTAGGATGAATGTTTACGCAAACCAAACAGCATGAAATCCACTCAGAAACACTCGCATTAATGGCTGCCGTTAATCGATCTGTTTTCGTTTGTAAACGAGTGGTTCTGTTACAAAAGTGCTGATGAACCGATACGGTCGTTTAATTGTTTCCCATGCAAGTGTGTCTAAACCATAGCAGCATTCGTGCTCGTCGTTGTTTTCTTCGAAAATCACATTAAATTGCTAAAATCGGTTCGGTGCCTACTTTTGCCGGCTGCTTAACACTCCGCTGCCGGATGTTTCTGAAGTGTTGTTGAGTGTGCCAAAATAGGAAAAAAGAAGAAGGACAAACCCGACCCCGGAGGGAGATTATGATAGATTGCCGGCACGATCCCCCGATCACAGAGGTGTTTCGGCGCGGCATGATTAAAGCACCGTCAAACTAAAACCGATGAAGACCGTGTGCTTGGGGAGACGTTTGATGATGGAGACTGCCGCTAGTCTGCCAGGTTTCCGACCGAACGGAATTAACAATTTTCCTTAAAATCATTTCTTTGTCCTCCTCCTGGCAGGGAAACCTGTCAAGCACACAGACGAAAGCGCGCACACACACGCACAAAGAGAGTAGCAAGACACACTCAAACGGTTGGGGACATAGCGGCAGGAAGTGATCCGTTTTAATTTATACCCTTTCACCGACAGACCTAGCGACCCCAACAGGGCATCCCTTTCCCGGTTTCTCAGTGCTCCTGGTTGAATGAGTGAGCGAGAGCGCCGACATGGCGCATTAATTCGGAGTTCGAAGTGTGTGAGTGTGTGAGAAAGGATCGGCGACGAGTCCCAAACCCGCACCCACCTGAAGGGGGGTTCACCTCACAGCGGGGGGGTCTCTTTTTTGGCGACCTACCGTTTTGCAAAATTATTTCCAAAATCCTTCACCTTCCGACCCTTTCACTGGTGGTGGTGAGGCGAAGGGGTGGAGTGATCCCTCTGACCCCGGGAGGTCACGAAGGCGGGACCGTGTGCAGACGATTGAATTATTAGCTAATTTCATCCAAACACACACACACACACACTCTCGGGTGCACGCACACTTCTCTAGAAAGGGCAAACACGATGCGGAAGGATACGTTTTCCATAGGCTCTTGATTTAATTCAAGTGTTTCCCGGTGTGTTAGTGTGTGTTTGAGGGTGTGTTTGCGTATGTGCTCGAGGTGTTCATCCCACCGAGACCTTCGACATTCAATCCCTTCGGAAGCAGCGACCTCGCATACGCGAAAGCGAGACCCCTAAGGTGTTACTGTTTTTCACAGCTCTAGCGAGCGATTTCCTTTCACCGATGTTTTGGGGGGGTTGTTTAGTGCTTGTGTTTTGTCATGGTTCAGTGCGCGCCTGTGCGCGCAACACACGCTCACACTCATGTGAGCCACATCATCCACAAGCGGAAATTCATTTCGATTATTCACGTGTCCTTTTCGGGCCGATTATTGGCTGACCTATTCTCCTCGTGCAGTTTCCAGGGACAAACACTGGAGGCGGGCAAGGATTAGCTTCGCACAGCATCGCACACGCACAGGACACGCCACCGGTGTGTCGTACTGCTGCTGCTCACCGGAAGCGAACCCGCGCGCACGGAAAAGCTCACCCGGGGTGTTGTTTTGTGTTGAGCCGTCGAGCCGTTGAAGTGGTTCCGGTTTCGGTGTTTCGACTGCGGCGGCGGTGCCGACCAAAGGGTTCCGGCGGATTAGCTTGTATAAACGTTAGCTTAAATTAAGTTTTCAATTGAAGGAAAAACAGGATCACGCGCGCGCACGCTGCGCGCTGACACAGCAGGGGCACACACACACACACACATTTGCGCGCCGGGTTCGATGAAGAGGCTTTCTTTCGGTCTGCTGCACCCCGTTCCTCCTTTTTCCCCCTTTTTGGCCAGGTGGAAACACAACCGCGCACCCGTGACGCATCGTCCTTTCTCTAGGTGAAGCGCGAAGGGATAGCATTCAATCTCTCGGGGCCCGGTTTTTGAGGCCGGGTTTTTCCAGGGCAGTGATTTTTACCGTGGAAGGGTGCTCGCGCGCAATCACAGCAGGGAACACTCTCCCCCACTCCCTGCTTCACCATCCTACTCGTGTGCGTACCTAATTGCCCTCAGTGAGGCCGCCATTTAGGACATCCTTCATACCATTCATACGGTGCTTAAATCAGCGACCCTGACTAATCGTAATTAAAACGTTTGTACTGTTTGATTATTTCTAATGGGGAACTCTTTTTTTTATTTCGACATTCATCGTGCGATGACGGGAAAGCGTATGCAACTGCGTTCGCGGATGTGCATTCGATTGGAGATATTGCATGAGAGGATTTGTCATATTGTAATTGTTATTTTTTAGAGTAATTTTCAATGTCTCAATTGCTTTTCAGTAGCGCTTTACGGAGCTATCATATCGCTATCGCTTTACGGAGCTATCAACAACTATTGATTTTTTTAAAAGCAGTCGAGTCGAACGTCCATAAATATTCGGAAAAAGGTGCAAAAAATCGGATAATCACAAGAATGATAGTCCTGTAAGTCCAATGAAAGCCAGAAATAGGAGGCCTAGACTTCGTTGAGGTTGTTGTGCCAAGGAAAAAGAAGTATTTATGTATAAAATACATAACCTTAATTGGCATCATTAAAATCATCAACCAAAACCAGCTAAACTGCCGATTCTGCTTGCCATATTTTACAAATCATACAACTGAACAAAGTTTTGGAATGCATCTTTTTATCATTTTCATGTTTCATTATTTTTTTAAACAAAATACTTTAAAGCAAATGTGAAATCCTTTTGTCGATATTAGTGTTTATCAAATGATTTTTGTATTTTGAAACCGTTGATACGGACCAGATTTTATTTCGGACTGGAATTATAATAAAAGATTTAAATTTTTATCATTTTTTTCATCTTGCACGACAATTTAAAGATTATGGACGGTTTGAACGATAAAATTGACGAAGCAGCATAGACTCAGAATGAATTGGTCTTGTAGTTGCTATTGTTAAATTTGAATTTATTTACTGCTCTTTATTTAAGGAATTAAATCACCCGTCTTTTAGTGCACAATGCTTCATAGTTCATTAGACAATATTTCTGAAACATACATGGCAATCAAAACATCATGTCCACTTTCGCTCAATCACGTAAAAGATTTTCCGTCTCGATAAAGATTTACAATTAACCACCCAACCCCCCGGTAGTTAGGCACAAAAACCAACCATAACGCCATAACACAATGCTTAAATGTCCGGCTGTCGTGTAAAAATGTGCTACCCAGCGCATAAAAAGAATAAAAAAACCACGCACTGAAAAATCTACGTAAAAACGTCCACTTCCTTTGATTGCAGTTTTATGGTGCGATAGCTTTCCGCCTCATAATCGTGCCGAGAGTAGTGAGTGTGACAGTATTTTTTTTTGTTGCTCTGTTCGTTCGTTCGTTTCTGTATCGCCATTTTGTCCCACTTTTGTATTATAATGAACTTTTTCCTCCGCGGTGACGATGATGGTGCGGTGACTGAAGAGGAACGAAAATGAAAACCCAAAAAAAACGATCCGCGTAACGCGTCCACCACCGGTGTGGAGCTGTTTTGGTATTTTTTTTGTTTAAAGGGTTTTATAAGGGTGTGGCGCGAACCGGGAAGGGAGGCCGATCGCGGGGGCACGTCGTGTTTTACCGGGGTCATTCTATTAACTGCTAACTGCGCCAGTTGGTTTGCCTTTAGGTGAGTTTGTGTGTGTGTGGGTAACGCTTGCACGCTTCGGACTTATGCTGAAAACGTGCCAAATGGCGATAAGGGGTTACATTATTCATGATTTCGCAAGTTAATGAGCGCTATCCAAAGCTTAATTCTTGTCGTTAGTGTATAATCAGGCCGAGTGGAGCACAACTCTCCTGCCAGCCTTCGCTCGCCACACCGCTCTGGCCGTTCTTGTGGCCTTTTTGTTGCGAGTTTAGTTTGCGAGCGTGTGTGTGTGTGTGTGCTTTTCCTAAGGCTACCGAAGGGATTAATCGGGATGGAAATGTGTCCCCCGTCCTGCGTGCCACATCACACGTGCCCTTTTGACATGTTCCGGACCGCCCTGGACCGAACCCTTCAGCGGCGTCGGCTCCCTCCCCGGTCCGGGCCCCAGCATATGATAATGTGTGAGCAAGTTCCGGCACGGTCGGCCGGTCAGGGTTCCGTGAGGTTGACTCGGCTGATTTGGTTTCCCAGCTCGGGGTGTTTGTTTAGTGGGCCGCGCCGTATTAAATCATGCCGTTCTAGCCAGCAAAACGACCCATCAAAGGCCATCGCATGACTCACGGGTGTTTCGAGCCTCGGACTCGGACTCGGCCGGAGAAAATGCGGTGCTTATCAAAACTCGCGAGAATTCGAGAGGTTTTGTTTGATTTTAAACACAAAAAAACCGCGGAACACAATTATTACGTGATACGGAACAATGTTTCTAAATAAATTAAGGTTTTTTTTACCCACAATAAGCGATGGAGTTTCACGGTTTTTGAAGAATTTCTTTCCCTCCCCAGTTAAGCAAATAGCACTTGCACAATTTTTATGCTGCAGCACACGTAAATTAGTGCTGTGTCGTGAAGGTATGAGGCACCGTGCGCCTCCCACCACCTACTACGCTCGGCAAACCCGTGAGGTGAGGTTTCGTTTGTGGCGCTAGCTGCTTACTTCTTCCGGCACGCCAACAACGGAGAACGGACACGATGGCGCCAGCGGAGAAAAACACATGGCCAATGGAACACCGAAGAAAAGGTCGTAAAAATAGAAGCTCTTCCGGTGCGCTTCCTGTCATGCTCCCCGTGTTGAGACGATCCCTTCATATGTGCACGTGTTGGCGGGTTGTGCTGACCTCAAACTATCCGTTGTCCTGCCCAGGATGAGTAGTGCGGAAGACCTGGCGGTAGGGTATAATTTTCCCTTTTACGAGGAGACATGGGAAGAACCTTTCTGGTGGTTCGTTTGGGGTTTGGGTTAATGGAGCCACACGAGAGGCGTGTTGGCGATGAAGAGCACAAAAAGACACACCCAAAGAAGGGAGCGTTTGCTAGAAATGATGTAGCTCATTAAATGACGAATTAAAAATATGTACATTTATGTGTTGCTAATATGTTAATGTAAGCTTGCCTTCATCACAATCCGATACTTACTTGTCGATGAAAACATGCTTAGTTACTGTTATTATTTAATTCATTTCTGATACACAATATGTATTAGAATTAATCATTATTGATGCAAGATTGTCCTTATGGTCGATTCGATTATTTCGTAGTGCTGTCATAACAAAACGCATCGTTTTACATATGGTTGTGAGTTCGACTGATGATGCTGATGACTATCCAGGTAAGGGTAGGGTATTCGAGGATATTGTGCCAATGAAGGAGGAGAACGAAAATGCTAACTCTAAGGAGGAACGATTTGAATATGAACTTTTAAATTAATTAAAATTGTTTTGCTTTTGTCTATTAAGGGATTCAGGATATAAAGGATCAAGATATTCAGGATTCAGTCAAGGATTGAGATATATTTAATATACCGTCCGATAATAGAGCAATAATTTTTAATAGTGAATATTCCAAATCAAAACGGTGTATCCAAAAGATTACGTGCTCAAGCATAATATACATGTAAAAAAAACGGTTTGCTTATTTTTTGGTGTATGTGCTCATGTCAAGAACAATAATATCCCACGATTGAACCATTTATTCGACTCATTTTATATGTTGAACAACATTTTATATCGACAAATACATAATAAATTCAATACATTTATTGTTCTATGTTTACGGATCTGAACATAAAAAAGTATAGAAGTTACATAGCATACAGTTACATGTTTGAAGTATAGAAGAATACATCCTTAAATAATACATTATGATAGTTGAAACTAAGAACTGACCCTACTAATAAATCTAATATCGCTAGTTTCATTTGCTTGCTTTTTAATGTTAGCGAATAATTTTGATTTTTTACTGTCATTCCATATAATTTGCACAATAATTATGTATATTATTTAAAGAGGTATTGAAATTATATTATAAAAACTTATAACAAATGTTTGTTTTTTTTTTCATTCATTTTCAGTCATTTGCAGTTCATTTTCTTTTTTTTTCTTTGCAATTATTTATATATGTTTTTCCGTGGTCAATATCTTGGGTATTGCTTATCATTTGTTTTGATAGAAATTGTTATTTATTTTTTCAAATGCAATGCAGTCATTGTCATCAATCATTTACTTAATGTTGTTAATAGTGATAGTGTTTTATCTTTTGATTCTTCAGGATTTTTTAGCACATAAATACTTCTCATATAGTGAACATCATATAGTGAACATCACACAACACTTTCGGATAGCAAAATAATCCATAAAATGCACCCCTCACGAAAGAGTGGGTGTACATTAATCGAGCAAACAAAAATTGCAAGCGTCTGCAAACCGTAACTCGACATAATTTCAGGGTCGCTCGCCACCGCCTGAAGTATTTATGCTGCGGCTAGTGTTCGAAAGCAACACGCAAAAAAGGCTGTGCAACCGCGCCCCAATGATTTCGGCTCCCCACACAATATCCCGGTAGTTCCGGGCGCGCACGGTGCGGTTATATCTATGTGCGAGAATTTTTACTCCGGCCTTCCGGGTTCCTTCGCTCGATGTTTCCGTGTTTCCACTGCGAAAGTCACATTTATCACCGGTAGAATATTTTACCACCGTAGACGACGATGGCGGTAGTTTCTCATTTTTTTTTCGGCGAGACCTCCCCACACACATACATGCCCGATAGAGCGCGTAGTTGCCTGGGGGGAGGTCAATGATAGCAGAATGGCATATGTGTACTTTGGCTCGGGTTTCGTGTTTTTCGAGCAGTCGCGGCTTCTTCCGGGCCGGTGGTCGGTACCGTAGACCGGCGCCACCGTGACTGCTTCCTATTACTCATTCGCGCACCGTGCTTCCCGATTGCACCGTTTTCACTTTCACCTTTTGTTGCAGTGTGGCGGGGCATCCTTTTTTTTTGGGTTCGTCCTGCGTTCTGCTCTGCCGATAGAGAGGGTCCCATTCAGTTCGCGTTCGCTTTGATGTTGTAATTTATGTTCACCCGTTTCCTTGTGCGCTCGCGTACAGAGAGAATGGTAAAAGCGGGCGCTTGATATCTCGCCCATTTCTTGCCCAGGCGTCTGTTCCTTTACCCAGCGCTTCAGGTCGGCTTCCTCTCTTTGGCTGACGATTTAGCGCGTTTTGTGATAATTAGTTTAGTGTAATCTTTTTCCAAACGCATCACACGCTTCGAACTTATGTCATGCACACAGCATGGTGTTCCTCGTGTAAAGAAGGGGAACGAATCACTTCAAAGAATGAACGTAAAACAGGACCCTAAAAACGGTGCGCCTCGTACCTAATGCTTTGAGTAAATACGGTCGGACGAACAGCACAGAGACCTCCGAGATTCGAAAGCAACGTTTTTTTTTTGTTGCGCTTTCACTCTTCAAAACAACCTGAATGAGTGGAAAAACTCTCCTGGCTTAGCACACAGGGGCAAGGTCGATATGAAATTGTGTTTGTGTGCGCCTGTGTTTGCCTATGATGTGCAGTTGCAGGAAAGCGTGAAGCGATGCGATAAAATGCAGCAGCAGGTCGCGCGTTTCGAACGATTTCGTGTGCACTCGAAAGAAAAGTGAGATGCGTTTTTGCACATTTTCCGTTGGTGTTCGTTCGGACAGAGGGGGAAGCGTACAAGCGTACATGTGTGCACGTAATACACGGCA
>KZ071400.1:164861-176954 GCA_002091845.1 Anopheles cracens | reverse complement strand
GGGAAAAGCGTACAAAACCAATAAGAGATATGATAAATGGAATTAGCATCCACAGCACAATCCGCTCGCTGCCGAGACCATCCAGCGCACAGGAAGAGCCAAACGGCCAGGGGAAACAAAACATATTTGCATTAATATTTCAACGTGGGCCACTATTACTCATCTACTTTTCCAATACAGGGGCGCTGGTAGGCTGGTGTAGTGGCAGGAGCGTTCTTACGGCAGGAGCCATGGGTTGCGTTGTTATCATTTTCCTACTGTTGGCTTCTAAGAAACAGCACTAACAGAAATAGTTATTAAATGACGAAGAAAAGCTTTCAAGCTGACGAAGTCTTTTAGTGCAAAACTGATGCGATTAAATTGAGTCTTTTATAGATGTCTTTCCATTATTATCACTGTATCGAAACTTACACTGTAAACCGTGGAGCTCATAATAACTAATATGCATTAAATATAAAGCATATAAGATAAAGATAAAAATATAGAATAGGTTTTAGAACCTTACAAGCCTTTAACTGTTCTTATATCATGCTGTTTCTTGTTACAAAAAGGAAAATAAATGTCTTCATTTAGTTTTCTACGCTTTCCACCAACTCCAAAAATAGTACAACAAAAAACAAACAGCAATTTGAATCGAGTGTTGGTAAAAACATATCAAACAAGAGGTTGACAGTAGAACAAAGGAATCTATAATTGTACCTAATACACGGTAGAGTGAAAACAAACAAAATACTAACACGGATGAACATAAGCAACACTGATAAATGTAAGGAGCAGCCAATGTGAAACTTTGAAACACAAATTCATGAGCTTTAATAATATAAAGCCGAAATGGGATATATTTTATGAAACCATAATGAAAAAAGGAGAGGATTAGATAATTGATTAATTCATTGAATTAAAACTGATTTTTAGGTTGAAAAATACACACAGAAGAGCGAATTTGTAACAATTTTATTTAAAAAATAACCAACAAATTACAAAAGTGGACTGATAACTATATTACAGGAAAGTGAATGAAACATGAATATTATTCGAAAATAAATTTCACAGTAATCGATTTATATGAGCCAAATCATGAGATTCTTGTAGATTTTTTAATTCCTTTTTATTTATTTAAAATACTTACAAACGTGCAAGTATTAACAATTTACCAACACACCACTTTTTCCTAGTTTACTTTTTTTCTTGTAACTTTCTTATGAACACATTTCGAAAATTATATTGAAATTGCTTGGAAAAATAGTAAAAAATAGCATTTGAATAAGAAAAAAATCTTCGCCTATTCCAACCACTGAACGAAATACAATCCCTCCGACAACCCTATTCGACAGCGAACAAGCACCGTCGCATTGTGTGCGAATTTCCACCCGGCACCAGAACACCGAACTCAAAACGATGGAAAATTATTAATCAATTGATATTTTCTGCCTATCAAGGCTCCACCCACGCGCTTGTACGGAACCTCTCCGCTAAACATGACAGTTCTGCATGGCACCAATTTTGCCGACCTCAATACTCGGTCGGTCGGTCGGGTCGTGTGTTTTCTTCGCTCGCAGCCTACAAAAAGATTCCGCTTTGCGGGATTGTTTGTTGTTCTTGGCGCTCGAGACGGCCCATGTTCTTGTCTCGCAAGCTCCCTCGTCAAGACGAACCGGTCCGGTTGAGCAATGGCAATGGTGATGGTAGGCAGGCGAAAAAAAATCTCACCCACACACACACACATACTCACCGAATGTTTCTGCTTCTGACAGGAGGCGGAGGCGGATTGCTCTTCGGAAAACTTCTAGAGCACCGAGAAAGGACGGGCCGACCGTCCTTCGGGCGCTCTCCGTCGTGATGGAGGAAAAATGGTTAATAAATTGTTACCAATAACCGTAGCCTTTCTGCCGGCAGCGAACCACGAACCGGTTTGCCGGCGCGCGCGCGCGCGCGAGCGGAAGCAAAAAGTTCCTCGCACTCGTGATAAGAATAACACTCACCGCGCGCAACCCACCCCACCCACCGGGGATCATCCTTGCCAGCCGTGCGTGGCGCAATCGATGTCGAGAACTCGAAAACAATTGTGGATTGTTCGATATTTCCGAATGATATATTATCCTTCGATTTCTTCCGAATCCGGCGCATGGGACGTAGGCCCGGTTTCTCGTGTGCGCGTTGGGAAGGATTCGGGATGAGGGTTTTTTTTTGTTGTTGCTGCGCCTCTGTTTGCTTTTGTCCCACTCTTGCCGCATCGGACACTCGAGGAGGTCTCGTTGGAGCGGGCACGGGAGCATAACATTTCCAGGTGGTTGATCTTCGAATGCCTGTTTGATTCGATTCCCCATATTGGCACCGACGAACGCTACTCGAAAGCGGTAAAGTTGGTCCCCATGTCACAACACGGGGCGTTTTCTTTTTCTTTTTTTGTGCGATACTCTTCGTGTCATTACGATTTTCAAGTGTTTATGGACGGTGCAGGGCCGGGCGAAAAGTATTGTTAGGAAACACACACACAGAGACACACCGGACCGGTCGGATCCATGGGTAACCCATCATTAGGACGTTCGTTTTCCTATTAAGGGCTCGCTCGTTAGTGGTTCCGGGGACTCCGGATAATGGACAGTTGTCATTTGCGATGCACGATGAGTGATCGACGGCCTGGTCTCGCTCGCCATCTCGACCGGAGACGGTTGACATTAATTAAAGAAGGTAGACTGTGCCGGAGACGAAGAAAAAAAAAGCTCTCCGCACCACAAGTCAACCAGCTACCGGTCCGGAATAGATATCGCGGAATCTTCGATCGAGCTCGCTCTCTCTCTCTCTCTCTCCAAACCGCCATCGGTATGATGGATGATAAGAGCCCGATAAGAGCGAACAGATATATCCACTCAGAAGGAAACGTGGAAAAAAATACTGTCCACCCCACGAAAACGGTGCGACACGTGCACCGGGGGCCCGGATGACTTTCACCTTTTTAATAACTGCTCGACAACTCTCGTGCGGGAAATGGAGACATCATAGCGCCGTGCGTGAGTGATAACTCTGGCTCCCGGGAGCGGTCGGAATGTCTTCTCCGTGTGCGTTTCTTGCTGCCACCAGCACGCCAATTCTAATCAGAGCCCCCGAGAGGCGAAGTTAAAACATTAATTAATTTGTCAATCTTTATTACCGGTGAGCGCGAACGAGCGCGCGCGGTAGTAATTAAAATTAATGACCAACTTCATACTGGGAGTGCCGCCCAGTGGATGATGGGTAGTGTTTTTTTGTTGTTTGTCGTCATCCACCGGGAACTTCCGACCGAAAGCATCGGTCTTCGAAGCAATGATTTATGATGGCAGAGATCAGAAGTTCGAAGGCTCTCCCCACCGATCCCACTCGCATCGACCGGTGGGGTGGGTTTCTTTCGATCGATCAATAAGGAACTCGTTTTGGCTGGTGGCTCAGTAAGCGGGCTCCACCTCAAGGCTTAACCCGTCGGCAGCGGGTGCTGCCTGCTCGATTCCGCATGATACATCCCGGGCGAGCACACAAACTTAATTCCACATGCATTGAGCCTCGCATAAAACCCACAGCAGCGGCAGCAGCAGCAGCATCCGCATCAGAGCACGATAGCAGAGACTCCTTTTCCATCGATTGCTTCCATTTTAGATGCGCACCCATTCGAACTGGAAGAGATACTTCTGCATCGCAAAGGACTTCAGACCGACGGCTTCCAAGTACACTCACACTCTCTCGTGTTTCGCGTGAAATCTTCACCCAGCTTCCTCCCTCTTCCCCTTATCGCTGGTTCCACCAGGCGGAATATTGCAAAACCCATCGTGCCAGCATCGAAACGCAAATTCATTGAATTAGATAAATTTATTCATACTTGAAAACATTCGAAAAGAAAGAAAAACCATTCGACTCTACTGCTGCTACGTTCCGTCCCGCCTTTTTGGGAAGGATAGAAAACCCATCGGTGCCCCGATAAACCGCCCTCCCACTCCAGACTCACGCCCACCACCTCGAGCGGAGGGAGGATCGTTTGTGTCGGTGTTACTGTTTGATCACGGATCCACGGGCGTTTGCCGTGCGCTTCCGCCCCGTCCCGTATGTTTGTGCCATGATAGCGGATCAAACGACCCGCTGCTGAAATGAAGACGACTGCAGGCTGGTTGGCTCCGGTTTGGAAGAGCCTCACCGGAGGGCAAGGCCCCGGGAGCCACCGGGAACTTCCGACCGAAAGCATCGGTCTTCGAAGCAATGATTTATGATGGCAGAGATCAGAAGTTCGAAGGCTCTCCTCGCCAATCCCACTCGCATCGACCGGTGGGGTGGGTTTCTTTCGATCGATCAATAAGGAACTCGTTTTGGCTGGTGGCTCAGTAAGCGGGCTCCACCTCAAGGCTTAACCCGTCGGCAGCGGGTGCGGAAACAGGAAGCAGCTGCGGGTGTCGGTTCTGCGGGAAGAACTCGACGGAGTTCTGCTTTTGCATCTGGCGCTGCGAACTTGGTGGGAAGTGGTCCCGGGTTGCTACAAGTCTGTCAAAAGGTGCAAAATGTGGTGGATGACGTGTCGCAGAGCGCAAGACGAAGGGGAACGATTTGCGCGCGCGATGCGTGCCGACACTGTGCGGGAGTAATGTACGATTATTTAGATTTGGACGCATTAGGTAATGCTGGCCCCAATTCGCACTCGCACCAGACGAAAGTGAGGTTGATGGGTGCACACGATCTATCAAGACTTCAATCACGTTTCAGATTATCAATTATACAGCTTCCAGAGTTGTGGTACGTGCTGAACCAGACCTATTTCAACTTTTGTTGTGTGTCTTTCTTTGCTATTATAATTCAGCTTGTTTTGAACTTACTTTCAAGCACATATTCTATAGAACATATTTGTTGAATACATTTTTGAAAGCCGTTCAGTGCTCGAGTAAAACAAGATGAGAAATTTTTGTTTTATGTTTTTCAACACAGCCATTATAGATATCTTCCCAAAATATCTAAGGAAAAAAGTAATTGAGCAACGTGAACATGTAATAAATGATCCTTTAAAGAAGGATGGATTTACGTGTTTTAATTTATCTCCTTTTTTGTGAATCTCAAGAAATATCTCGAAGGGTGACTATTGTTTTTAGTCAAGACCAGTGTTTTAAGTATCGAATAACCTTACTTTCCTTTACTAATTAACACATAACTAACATTTACTAACTTTGTTTATGTTTTTAGAACAATCTTTTTAGTTTTTGGAAAGAATCTGCAATCATTCAAATTAATGTTAATTGAGCTGATATTTTCAAACCATTTAAATAATTTAAATCTAAACCTCAACATTGAAAGTTTTGTTCCATCAGGAATTCGTCTATTACCATATATTATGCAACAATTAATGTAATACACTGAACCTGTCCACAACTTTCGTTCTTTAAAATAAACTTTACTAGTTAAAAGATACTGATAATAGGTAATCAATGTTTTTTTTTACTAAAAGCCAAAGCATAAATCAAATTTATACCGGAAACAGGAAGCAGCTGCGGGTGTCGGTTCTGCGGGAAGAACTCGACGGAGTTCTGCTTTTGCATCTGGCGCTGCGAACTGGGTGGGAAGTGGTCCCGGGTTGCTACAAGTCTGTCAAAAGGTGCAAAATGTGGTGGATGACGTGTCGCAGAACGCAAGACGAAGGGGACCGATTTGCGCGCGCGATGCGTGCCGACACCGGGCGGGAGTAATGGACGATTATTTAGATTTGGACGCATTAGGTAATGCTGGCCCCAATTCGCTCTCGCACCAGGCGAAAGTGAGTTTGATGGGTGCACACGATCTATCAAGACTTCAATCACGTTTCAGATTATCAATTATATAGCTTCCAGAGATGTGGTACGTGCTGAACCAGATCTATCTCAACTTTTGTTGTGTGTCTTTCTTTGCTGTTATAATCCAGCTTGTTTTGAACTTACTTTCAAGCACATATTCTATAGAACATGTTCGTTAAAACAAGATGAGAAATGTTTGTTTTATGTTTTTCAACACAGCCATTATAGATATCTTCCCAAAATATCTAAGGAAAAAAGTAATTGAGCAACATGACAATAAATAAATACAATAAATGATCCTTTAAAGATGGATGGATTTACGTGTTTTAATTTATCTCCTTTTTTGTGAATTTCAAGAAATATCTCGAAGGGTGACTATTGTTTTTAGTCAAGACTACTGTTTTTAGTATCGAATAACCTTACTTTTCTTAACTAATTAACCCAGTACTAATTTTGGTTTTGTTTTTAGAACAATCTTTTTTAGTTTTTGGAAAGAATCTGCAATCATTCAAATTAATGTGAATTGAGCTGATATTTTTAAATAATTTAGATCATTTAAATCCAAACCTCAATGTTAAAAGTTTTGTTCCATCAGGAATTCGTCTATCAACATATTGTTATGCAACAATTAATGTAATACACTGAACCTGTCCACAACACGTTCTTTAAAATAAACTAGACTAGATAAAAGATACTGATAATAGGAAATCAATGTTTTTTTTTATTAAAAGCCAAAGCATGAATCAAATTTATATCTTAAGTTGAGAGATTTGTGATCACAATCATATCCAGAAATTCGAGAATTCGACAAGAATCGACAGGTTTCGACTACTCCGGACATAGAAGATTTCGAAAGAAGTTTTTCTTTAATATTTTCTGTTTTTTTTTAATGATTCCTTTACGTTTATGTAGCTATGGATGTGACTGTTCCAGGTCATCAGGCATAACAACACGTTTTAAGCTGCTGAAAAGAATTTTTACAATCATATCTCTCTCTTGCTCTCTGGTCAGTCCAACGCAATACGAGGTAAGAGCCGACCGCGGGGGACCGATCTCAAGACCGAGTATGTAAAGTTGAAAGTCTTGTTCTTGCGTTTCTAACTTTGTTCCTAACGGAACGGCCTTCCCCCCTGTTGTCCGCTGTTGGACGACACCGTCCCACGATGGCGTTGGGTGTGCCGGCTGAAGTTGTTGTGTCCCCCAGCAATCTCCTCGCAGTCCGTTTGCAGCAAATTTGTAAACCACGTGCCCGCTTCCTCGCTCGCATTCCATTCTTATCCAATCTCGATGATGCAACGGCATCAGCGAGAAGCAAGAGAAAAAAAACGTAGAGAAAGGGAGAGAGCAAAAAAGTTTCCCTTCTCGCAGGACGAACACGGTGTGACTGGTGAGGTAAAAATTGTAAAGCAAGCACAACCGAGTTGCGCCCGCTGACAACGGCGGTCGCCCGCGGCAAAAGGGTAGCCGACAGCCGAGTCCGGCAAGGACATGGCCGAAGTCGAAGTTTTTAGAAACAGAACGCGCTGCACGCTGCGGAAGGCTGATTGAGAGCGAATGTTCGACATGTTCCAAACAGTGGAATGGGACACTTAGGACGCCGATGTTTCGCACAAACTGGACATCGGACAAATCAGCCTCGACAAGGAACATTTAAATAGGCTTATAAAGAATGCTTCCTTCGCAGGGAGATGGAATGGAAATCGTTTGAAATATTTCACTCTGTTCTTCGATTTGCCATACATAAATAGGTGAGCAAAAATATGCTCTGTATGCATTCACTCCTCGCTAGAACGGAAGCATAGATAATAAAAAACAATTTGCGGTACAGCGGTATAAATAATACGAATCGGTAAACCGCCCAGCCAACAACCTCACCCGGGCTGGTTCGGGTCCGGGAAGGAAAAAGTAAAACGTTACGGAATATCCACTTACCTTTGGATGTGCCCTCCTCGGAAATGCTACTTTGGGATCGATCTGCGGAGAGAGAGGGAGAGAAAGCGAAACAGTTCTACTATTTGTTGAAAACACTCGTTGCTGTTTCAGGTGAAACAGTATCTTACTTCAGGCGATAAGAATGGAGGAATAATTCGTAATAACCTCTTGCTGTCTCTGAATTTTAGACTTCAAATTGTTGCACCACCTATTCTTGAGTGAACTTATCAAATTGATCGTTTTAATATAAAAAAAATCTAAATAAGAAGATGTAACTAACCATCAAAGCTGAGCATAGTAAAGGATCCTATAATTATTTTAAAATGGATTCCGCAAATCTATTGAACATAAAGTTCGCTCTAATGATTGTAAGAACCATGGCTAATATTGAGAACATTTTTTTAAATTAATCTGAACTAGCATCTAGCCTTTACCAACGATTGAACATTTATATATTAAAATAGAAATGATATAAAAACAGCAATAATTCTCGTATCTGATTTAAATCTCAATTTCTGAACTCAGTAAAAGAATAACAAACTAAGAACTTTTCAAATACTACGCAAGCACTGACGTCACGCACGTCCATCCCTTACGACACTGGATGAAGGTATACCCTTCGGGTTACAACCACCGTACGAAGAAGTCAGCGATTTTGGGCTCTTTTTCGAACAATAAAAAAATCTGCAAGCTAGTCCCGTTGGCCCGGCAGTGGCTTCAACATTCAGCACCGAACCCGAGGACCCCGGAATTTTCCAGGGAGTGAAATTAAAATGAATAATAAAAAAATATTACCCTCCCAGAAGATGATTTAACAAGAATTATGTTTGCACGAGGACAGCACACGCTGGCCGGGTTCGGTTCGGTCGGCCGGACGGACGGTCGGGCCATCAAACATCCCGGCTCCGTCTCGGCGGCCGGTGCGAGATTGCACGAGAAAGGATGCGCGAAGCCCTCCTCCTGCCACAAATCGTAAGATAAACATGTGGGTGACATAACACGTTCCGCACCATTACGAATGCCGCCCGGGTTTGGCTTGTTTCGCCCGCCGGAAAACTGCCAACCCAGCCCGCAACCGGACCACCGGTGGTGGTGGTGGTGGTGGTGGTGAAACAGGAACTCACACGGAATCGCTTAGTTCTCTAAACTCCTGATACATAATCCGAGCGAACGGGCTCCGAACGGGGCCGCATAGAAAGGGGCCCGTTTTGTCTCCAGCCAAGGTGGTCCAAGGACGTGGACGACGGGAGGCATATTTATTTTCCATCAGCCTGTTGTTCTCCGGATTTAGCAGGTTTGCGAAAAAAAGCCCCACGAAGTCACGCGGGCGACAGGCACCCGGTAGACGTATAGTCTCAAGATTATCGGCCCTGTCAACGGCCGCGAACGGCCTCGGCGAGAAGTGAAGCGAGGCTCCCAGGCGGAAGGCAGGCAGGCAGGCGGAGCAATAAAACAAAAATCGCCCACAAACGCACACACACACACACGACCGGAGCATAAACTGTAAAGCGAGTGCCACAAATAAAGCAATCGTTAACGGTAGCATTCGCCCGTTACGAAGAGATTCCGGCGCATCGTTCGTTAAGCAGTACGCACGCACACACCCCTCACGCAAAGGCATGTCTTGAGCTTGAGGATTATGGACAAGTCGTCAACAAAAAAAAACAGCCAGCACACAAACAAAAGTCCACAAAAGACTGGAATGGTCAAACAGTTGCCCTCATCCTTATCGTGACGTCACCGGGCACCGTGTGCGTGTGTGGAGGGGATAATGTTTATGTTTCGCTTTTCCGCCGCCGCACATGCGAATGCACTCACACAGGCGGAACCCACGCGGCGGACATTTGCACGCAGTTCAGCATATTCGCGGCATAATTTAAAGAAAATAAAAGCTGATTGTTATGTCAGCGCTCCGAACCGCTCCGGAAATGGGTTTATGGGTTAGAGGATTTTCGCCCACCACCCCACCCGGTGCCATTATGATTGGGAGCGATTGTGAGTGGACAAAGAGACGTTTTAACCCCCTTAGTTTGTTTGCTTATTATGCAATCATCATTTTGGGACTTTTTAGTGAATTGCGAGAGGTTGAGTGAGTGTGGGAAATGTGTTAAATAAATTGCAAAATAAATGACGTTCAAACTATGCCAAGCACCGTGGTGTATTCTGAACGGCATCCTTGTGAATTTGACAGTGAAATAGGTTATAAAACGCTATCGAAACGTCTGTATAATGCACAACGCTGCGTATTGTGTAAAGAACATTGCACAAACGTTTGAATAACGCATTTATAAATCAAATTATGTATTATAGTTATTATTTGGCTACCATAACAACAGTCGCTGTCGTATGAGCTTACCTTTTTGCCATCTAACTCATGAGTACCGTGTGCTAACACTTTGTCTACGCTGGCTGGATCGCCGAATGTGATGAAGCCGAAACCCCTGGAACGAAAGTGAAGAACAACGATAAGCAACGTGTAGCACACACACACTCACGCACAAACTCGTCAGGAAAGCACTCAGTTGAAGCTATGGGGCGTCCTCTCTCAGAGTTAAAACCATCCGCAGATCAACAGAAGGATTGCGCAAGGAAGCTAAATAGTATTGCTCTGCTCATGAGTTGTTAAGTAGATGCTACCGCCGTTGCCAGGCGGAGGAATGTTTCTCATATCAACAAAGGCGTTAGTAAAAGCATTATTTCATTTTAGGTAATTTTAAACTCTATTTTAAATATGGGTTAATTTTAAATTTATTTTCTGGGGAGGGTTTAACGTCGTCATCAAGAAACGATTTTGTGGAAACTATCTGGAGCCTTAATTGCTTCATGGGGGTTTCAATGTACTATCCGTGTCATTCACTTGCAGAAAGAGGCTTTCTTTGGCTTGGTGAGGGTACTATCGGGACACAGTGCTAGCGTTCGCTCTACAACATCGAAGCCCTCTCGTGGTACAGAGTGCAGCACACCTACCTTGGTCGCGAGTACAGAGGAGCCGAGGAATCAGCCAATCCCATCGCAGACGAGCTGAAAGAGAATGGTGTACTCGTTTCAAACTAGTTGCATGTTCGCAAAAGGTTACACAGTTCACAGTATCATTACGGTATCAAGCAAAAATCAGGAAAGAAAAAAGAAATGTTACTAAAGAGTGTAAATGTTGCAGTTGGACGGAAACAAATCGAAAACAATATGAGATAAGTGAATGCCGGGACATACTAAAGGTAAACTAATCATCTGGACTAAGGGAGAGAGAGAGAGAAAAAAAAACAACCATGAAGCAATTACACACTCAGCAGAAAAATAAGAAAGCAGTTGGTAATAACAAGAGTAAAACATATTTTCAGTTAATAAAGAAACATTTCCGCTTCCTTTGTTTCGCGGGATATCCAGCACAAACAAAAAGTATCCTAAAGTATCGAAATGAATGCAGCCAACCATCAGCGTCCGGTCGAACCCGCCGGTTCCCGTGCCACCCACCCCCTCCCACGAACACCAGAATCACACATCTCCCGGCGCAGGAAAGCATTAAATCAATTTAAAGTATCATGGATTAGATTTAAACTCCTGACAATATATCATGCTCCGCACTAGATGCTCTCTTTCCGCCCACCGGATTCCCCCTCCCCTCCCGCGTCGGTTTCCTTATCTCGTCATCCTGACAAAGTAGAATGTACGAAGGATTTTCGCCAATTCGTTGCAACGGATTTTCGGTCCCCTTTTTTCGCCCACCGGTTCCGTGTGCGGATTGGAAGCAGTTTCCGTTTCACCGTTTTCACTGAAGCAACGACACCGAAGAATACACGTGCAGCGAAACAGCGAAAATAGCAACATAAACCATTTCTTCATCGCACCCGATCGCACCGTTTCAAGTGTTTAAAAAAGATGAAAGGACCACCGCGCGAGAAGAGTGGAGAATGGAAGAGTGGGAGGAGAGAACACATCACACAAGACGGGCCGAAGACGCCCGCGATGAGAGACGCTCGCGGTTCCACCACGGCACAACAATATAACGCGAAAATATGAAGCACACACCATCGCCCGAAAACCTCACGGAATGCTCGAATGAGTCGTAAGCGTAAATCATTGTTGTTACTTTTTTGAAGCCCTCCCTCGCCCTTCGCACGCTGATGGTTTATTCTGGCGGAAAAGTGTAAGAAGGTGTGGGCAAAAAATTGAAAATAAAGAACAATCTTACGGACCACATCCACATCCTTATACTTAAACACATACACACACACACCCATACACTCCTAGCCAGCGAGCACGCAAGCCTCAGGCGATATAAACTGGTGTGCCGGATCGAAGAAAGGAAATCTTTTTCTCGGGCGCCAGCGCCGGGAGGAAAAAATATCCTTCCATTGACAAGCGGGGCAGAGCAAAAAGGGATAAA
>KZ071400.1:149581-162847 GCA_002091845.1 Anopheles cracens | reverse complement strand
AGTAAACAATCTATTTTTAATTCATAAATTAAATTATTGGACAGTTTTTCTTCAGCAGTCCGATTTTGAAAACGATTTCACCTCATAATCATAAACATTAGTGGCAAATTCTCATTACAATTCTTCCCCCAAACCGATACAATCTTCGGTGTACGCGCAGCACCTGCAGTGGTGTCCACTACAACCGGCCGCTGACCGCGCCGCGCCAGTACGTCCAGCTCGTAAAACTGCGCTTAGCAGGCTAATATTGACCTCGAACGACGCAGTCCCCGGTATCGGAAGGACCGGGCCGGGGCATGCTTGTACACGCTGGGTGTTGTGAAGAGCGTGAAGAGAAGGAACGGTTTGCTGGATTCGTTTAACTTGCTCTATGGTTTGTAGTGCTTTTGAAAAAAAGTACACAAACCTTTATTTTTTAAATCATTTTTTCAAAATAAAAAGAGCAAAATGATCGATTTTTTCCTTTTAAGTTCAAGATATGATACTTCTATGATACTTCTAAATTCTTTATTTTTTCTCGTATGTCCACTGAAAGTGTCTGTCTGTATATCACACCGTATTTCCACCCGGTATTTCAACTTTATGAGAGCGCTGCTCTGCTGATTTTTGAAGCCTAAGCTCAAATAGAATTGTTTGAGTAATCACCCATTTTCAAAGGAAAAATAATTTTCATTTGTCGTGAAGCAGAAAGCAATACGAATAAGGTAAACATTATTGACAATTTTTGTGGGAAAGTTTCTCTAGATCGAAGTAAGCTTAGACATTACATATTAGATTCTGTTTCTCATACAATATACGAATAAAATGGACATTTGTATCCAATTGTTTAAATTCGTTCACAATAAACATTCACTTTTCATATGAAACCTAAATAATCGATAAGAAAGACATTCTATATTATTTTCGAGATTCTTATCCTCTATCTTTCGTACAACACATTGTACCGGTATGTCCATAATTGTGTTTTTTTTCATACATAATACGTATTATGTATGAAATACGTATTATGTATAAAAAATTGAATGAATTGTCTTTGAAGCATAAGTTTCATCTGGTTATGTTGATGAGTAAACAGTGAAGGAATATGCGAAATAAAATATGAGGAATGAGAATCTCTTTTAGTACTGCAATTGTCTGGGAAATATAGTAGTACCAGAAAAGGGCTTTAAACAAAAACGTACAACTCCCTGATGTGTATAACTGGGACAAGTTTTATACTTTAAAAGTCTTAACTTTAATGTTCACAAATTAAACTACCTCAACTGCACAAGTTTGAGCGACATGAATTATACATTTCATCACCGATTTTGGCATTTAATTTAGTTGGAAATGGGAGTCATGATGACATTCCGAAAATCAATCGAAAATCAACAAACCGATTCGTTCATCGAAAAAATAAATATAGAATATTTATTTCTTCCCACCAACATAAATATTTCCAGAGCTTCCTATTGAGTATGTTTTTAAAATAAAAAAGCCTTCCACCATGGGACGAAAAATGGTTCCTTCTAGCCGTTGTCTTAAACCCTGGGCAAAGAAATCTATCCCCTATAAATACCCGCCAGGATCCGGAACATATCCGGCAAAGGGTGCAGGAGCGAGAAAATACAAAAGTGTTTAGATTGATCACATCGGCGATATCGAATCGCACAAAACACACAATGCAGTGGCGCAGAATGGACGATATGTGCTTTTCCCCGGGCCCCGCACACACCAATTCGGTTATGTCGCCTGCGCCGTTTTTCGTTCCGTTCCGATAGCTTACCACCTACTTTTTTAAGTTCCCTCCAACCTCCCGGACTGTGCCGCAACCGGAATCCCGAAAAGCCCGAACGACCGCCGGCGGACTTAATCGAAATAAATGAGCAAAACATTAACTTTTATCTCGCGAACGACGTTCGTCTTCGTTTCCGCCCCGTGCTTTCGTGTGCTGCAGCGGACGCTGGACGCGGGATGCATTAGATGAGCTTTTCGTCATCTTTCCGAGCCCGATTGCGGCTGCCTGGCGCTTGTCGGCACCGGGCTCACCCCGTCCGCGAAGCACGAATGCCAAAACTAGCCAAATCTCGTCCCATTAGACGCGGCGGCAGCAGTTTAACCGTGGCCACGGGAGCGGGTCTGAGATAAAGTTTGAAAAATCTTTTCCGGCTCGGCACTCCCCGGGGCTCCGTCAGTCGTATTTCGCCCCTCCGGTGGGAGCAAATGCGAAAACTACTTCCGCTTTCGAGCAGGGTCGGCACTGCTTTCGCTCTGTCACTGGGTGGTAGTTGTGTGTGTATGTATGTTTTTTTTTGTTAGCTCTTCTTCTGACACTACACTTCGTATTTCTTACCCTGTTGTATTGCTTCCGATTCTAAACGATTTTTTCGTCTCGAATTTTCTTCTAACCGAGGAGCAATTTTTCATACCATTCCAAGATACTTTCTCCTGAGGAAATGCACGCACACATACACACCCCGCTGGTAGCGTGATGATTGAGCAATGGCACGAAATTTGCACTCTCATCATATTCCCGCTGAGCGAAGATTTTCGGCTACTTTTTGGGTGGGTGTGCGTTGGAAGGCGAGGCGACGGTGGTTCCCTCCTAACTGGAAAATGACTGCACAGTCTTCATATCGTGCATTTAAGTTCAGGCAAGGTAGCGGAAAGCGACGGCCAGAGAAGAGATATGAACTAGTTCTTCATCAAAACGTGCTTCTTTCGTGCTTTTTATCGGCCTTTGGTGCCGGGAACGGGGGCGACATCCCAACGCGTGTGATGAATGATACGTCCCCGTGCGGTAAGGTTGACTTGGAAGCACCGGGAGCACCAGAGCAGAGCAAATGAAATAGTTTGACTGTGGGGGGCTCTGCATTAAACAAATTGCTGACACTTATGCGCGCGTGAGTGATGCCGATGCACTTGCCCGGTGGAGTTTTTCGAGTGCAATGAATATAATGACTTTTGGTGGGGCGCGCATTTATGCAACAGAATTCTACCGGCTCTCGCGAGCCGGAAGTGGATTCTTCCCAATTTATTCACCTTAACCTTTCATTTCGCGCTCGTTTTGAGCGCTTCACACCTTTAATGGGAGCGGAGCAATACTTTGAATGTAAATTTGAAGTCCCTCGACACACACACACGCATCACGGGAAGATCGTTTTGCATGAATCCGGGCGAATACATTACAATGAGAAATCATTGCAAGCAGCTGCGATCATAATGCGCAGCTCATCCACCCCCAAACCGGGCGCCGGGAAAATGACTCCGTGAGCAGGGCATTTAAATTTTATTGCATAAATTATTCAACCGAAACGTCGTGCCGTCGGTCGGGTGGCGTTTCGGGTGGGACTTTCCCACCCCTCACGGCACACGTGAGGCCCGTTTGAGGCTGCAATCAGATCCGCTTACGGCAGGTTAGAAGTGTGTATTGATCGTGTGCAGTGGATTCGCTTGGCTTTGGGGCGAAGGTGAAGAATTTAATCGTCTTGTCTGTTTTTGGAAGAAAAAGATGTGTGAGAATTTTATTTCACACACCAACGCGTCCGATTGTATTAGGTTGCTTCGCCAAACAACAAGCTCGTGACGCAACCTTACAGCGCGTGCAGACGTAAGAAAATATTAAACCAATCATGCTTACATAAACTGCTGGCAGCAAGAATTATTTCATTTCAAGACTCGCTCGCGCCAACCTTCACTTACATCACCACTTTTCACACTTTCACCGCAGCGGTGGTGGTGAAACCCCACACGGCCGAGAGGATGGGCCTACGAGACGCTGATTAAATCGAGCTCGGCATCGGAAAGAAAGCTGAGGACGCGAGGCACGTTGAAATCACACCACCAGGCCCCGCTGGTACTGGCAGCTTACATCCTTAAACATCTCACAAACGCAATTACGTAAGCGGATTACCGCTTTTGTCGCGTGTGGCGTTTTGCGGAGGAAAAAAAGGTAATGGAGTGAGAGCAACCGACCCGGGCCGTCGGCTTCATCGGTTTTAAAATGCGACGGAATTGTGCACGCGCTACGCGGGGCGCAATATTTCAAACCCAGCCCGTTGGTGGGATCAACGGGAAGAAATGTGGCTCACTTCCGCGTGGTGTAAATACATACGGTTTCATCCCATTGTCGTTAGGTTTGTTCGCGACAGGTGATTGAGCGGCACGTTAGCGTAAAACTTGTGAGATATGTGCTGTTTGTTGATGAATTTATGGCTCTTTTTGAAATATTGTGCCTTTTTGTGTTCCGAGCGGTGGGAGATTTTTCGTAGAAAATCATTCCGATCGTGCATTTTCAACATTTGAAAATTGCTCTGGATTTAATGCGTTCAAATCTATTTAAATAGCAGAGTGGTTATGGTCTTCAAATGATGTCAAATTTTGCTCCAAAAGATTGGCTCATAAGAAGAATAAAAAAAAGTATGATGAGGATGAAGTTTTAACACTTGCGGTCGATTGGATCGAGTACTACTTTTGTGCGAAACGAGGTGTCAATTGACAATTTTGACCAATTATTGACAGATCGGGATGAAATTTTGACTAAATGTGTACTATTATGGTACATAAAATCAGGGCTAAAAAAATTACGCAGAGTTTTTAAAGTTTTTCAAATTTTAACCTCGGCGGATTTTCACTTGAAGGAACCGGGAGATAAAACGGTAAGATTTAGTATCACAAACTCAACGGATCTTAAAATTAGAATAATTAGCGCACAACTGGTGAACATTTCATCCCAATCGGTCAACAATTTCCAAAACTAGCCTTCTAGAGTAAAAAGATGTAATTAATAAGTTTGGGGATTCCATTTTTTTTTTTTGAAAATTCTGTAAAAAAAGCTCTCCAAAAATAGACGACTTTGGGAAGACACTGTTTGTCAATATATCTCACCGTTCTCGAATTATCAAAGCGCAAAATTGCAACAGTGTCAATTGACATCTGATTTTTCAGTCAGTGTTAAAAAGCAAAGTGGTTCTGAGCTGCAAAAGGCGTAAGAAATTGCTGCGAGTAATGCTAAAGATTTGTAAAATATCATGAAGATGGTGTAACGATATAAAAAGAAGTCAATTTAATCAAAGGACCGAATTTTATTGAGCAAGACTACTCGCCTCTTCTTACATTTTCTGTGTTAAAATACTGTCTCTTGTTGAATATTATAAGTTTGAAGTTTCTGCCTGGATAAACTGGTTTATGGAATGAGATTTTCCCTGATCAATGTCATTCTCTAACATATTAACACAACTGTAAGTATTATACATTGTTATATTATATTTCAAGGTTTTAAAACATCTCATTTCTGCTAAGAGGTTTCGCCTTTTTGCACTTTGCAAATGACACTTGTTCTTGACGCGAGTGAAAAACTAGGTAGCTCGTTTTTCTCCGCTTCCCGCTTCCGGGGTGTGTGTGTGTGTGTGTGTGTGTGTACTTCCTCCGCTGGGGCGCGGAACCCTTTCCCAATGTGACACCATTCGCCGGTCGCTGGTCGCTTTTCGGGTGTGGTGTGATAACGTGTTGAGGCAAGCGTACGTGTCGCATCCATAGGCTATCCGTAACATACACACAAAAAAGGCACTCACACACACACACTGCCGATGTGTCCTTTTTACACTCCCGCACACACCCCCCATCGAACGGGTTGTTGTATATTTTAAGCGGTTTGTTGCGGAGAACAACAAGCGCAAGGAGTACGCAACGCATTTTGTTTTTTTTTTCATTTCGCTTCTGTTTCTGGTTGCCCTTCACGGCCAGGCTCCGGCCAGGCGGTGGCGGGCGGTTGGCCGTGCATTTTTATGGCACAGGCCCCCCGATCATCATCATGGTCACAAGTTGAACATTTATTCGTATGTGTCACAGTCACAGATTGTGTTTATGGCGTTTAAAAATTCCGTTATTACCCTTTTAAAAACTTTCGCTCATCGTGGCCCCATGCCATGCCCGGCATCGTTGTGTTCCTTGTTCCTTTTTTGCCGCGTTCCGTTTTGTTTTGTGCTTCAGCTTCCGCTGCGACCACTATCTGCTGCTGGTGCCGCTTGCCACCCATTCCGGCTGGTGGGAGGAACAGCTTTCTAGCATTGCATTTCCGGGTGCGAAGTGTCTGCCGCCTTGCGCAGCAGCTCCATTTCCGTCCGATAAGCGGTGGCAAAACTAGTCTATTAATGGGCTACAGAAGTGGCTCGTGATAGCATAAACAGGTTGCAACATTTTTGTGATCGTTTGGGCATGCTTTTTAACGATATCGATAGTAAAGAGTTGTTTCTATAGCCCTATAGCAACGCTAGGTGAAGAAAACAATCTTGAGCGGTTTCATCACACACTCAGGTACATCTCCTCGAGTCATGTCGCGAGTAAGGATTTGTTTATTGTTATCTGTGCTTTCATCACCGCTTTCTCATCACTCACCATCCTTTAACACTTCAGGCACGTAAGTAAAAGTATCGCCTCTCCTTCCACAACCACCATCCCGTTTGTGTTCGCACCAGAAATGCCGGCACGTTGCACGAGGCTCGTTAGGAGCAGTGGTTTCGAATACATTTTCCACCACACCAAACACCGGGCTGGGAAAACGTTACCCGGAATCAAACGAAACGAAAGGCGCCGGCAAAGTGAATCCTTCCTCGCGTGAAGCAACAACACAAAAAAAAAAACCTCGAACGTGGAGCATGCGGCACAGAAAAAGAGAGAGAGCGAGAGAGTGAGAGCGCTCAGAAATAATAAATTTAAATAATTTTATCATTATCATGCGGGAGCTGTTATTGCTTTTTTATTAATCGTTAATTTATGGCAGCTTTCGCTCATGTAAAATGGATCCGCGGCGGGCGCTGAAAGGCGACGCCGTGGGCAAATGAACGCCTTCTTCCGAAGCGTTTGTTTATGTTGCGCTTGAACGCCCCGCACCCGTACACAATCAGCGCTCGTGGTGGTTGGGTGGAGGAGGGTTGGGTGGACTGGTGCGTGGCAATAATACGCACCCATAAAATGCACGGACGCGAGCCTCGGCCGGCGAAAGGCCAAGGCTGTCGATGGCGCTGTTGCCACTGCTGCTCTAAAACAAAACCGAGCTGAACGGTAGCGCGTTCGCTGGAATGAATGATGTCCTGCCGAAAACGCGCTCCGAAATGCGTTCCGGGCGCGGGCAGAGCTAGGCAAGCCGAATGGCAACACAAGCATGTGACACCATTCGCCGGTCGCTGGTCGCTTTTCGGGTGTGGTGTGATAACGTGTTGAGGCAAGCGTACGTGTCGCATCCATTGGCTAT
Organism: Anopheles cracens; assembly: GCA_002091845.1. Lineage (NCBI taxonomy): Eukaryota > Metazoa > Arthropoda > Insecta > Diptera > Culicidae > Anopheles > Anopheles cracens. The sequence goes on along the minus strand of KZ071400.1, from coordinate 155,616 downwards.
CCGTAAAATACACACAAAAAAGGCACTCACACACACACACTGCCGATGTGTCCTTTTTACACTCCCGCACACACCCCCCCCATCGAACGGGTTGTTGTATATTTTAAGCGGTTTGTTGCGGAGAACAACAAGCGCAAGGAGTACGCAACGCATTTTGTTTTTTTCCGAAGCCGGGTCTGACTTGTAGCTACACGGTGGTATGGCGGTCTGCCGGATCAGACTGTGTTTCCGGTGCTGGAGGGGAGCGCGTGCAACAAATTGAATGGCAGTGTTATGAGTCGTGCAGAGATTAACTGTGTGCTTTAAGAGTAATATGGCGTACGTACGTTACAAAGGTCGTTTATTTGCTTACAGAAATTTCGAAATAATGATTATTGGTTTGCTTAATTACTCATTAACAAACGCTTTGATTGTTTTAAATATTAACGACTCTCGGTACTACGGTGAAAATATAATTTAGATACGTTATTGATACAACCATTTCGATTGAGATGCTCTTTGTAATATCTCTTCTATATACTTTACGTAAATTTTTACGTTCAATTTACAATATAATTTAATTTCTTTTCTTTATTAACATGTTATTATGTGATAGTAGTGTTGCGACGCAACAGGGTAGTAATCGTGGACGATAAATTCGCGTTTTTTAATGGTACTTTATTATCCGGATTTTATGACGGATTTTTGTAACTCAGTAATTAAAAAATTAAGCGTCTTGCTTGGTCCACTGTCGATTTGCTACAACCCGTTCTTCCTTCTCGTAACTCAAACCTTCCGCGCCTTAGTCACGATACGGTTGTCCATCGCCCGACACCAACGTGACGTTTATGGACAGCGTCAACGCGGCAGAAGCGGATGCACGGTGAAGTTAAAATGTTGACCGATACCGGCCGGCGTGGCTTGGGAAGAAATCTTCGGGTAGGAAATCTCGGTTGGATCTTTAAGGGTGCAACAACTTTCCAAGCTATCGCTCATTAAGTCGTTAGTGCGAGTGAGGGCAACTTTAAGCGCATCACAGCCAGAAATCAGAAACGGTTATGGTGGAATATAGAGATAAAGATAGCCTCAACATTATTATGTTCTGAGAGGATTAAAAAACGTGTGTTACACGCAAATCAGTAGGAACTTTTTATTGTTAAATTCATCACAAAGGTATTAATCCATTTCATCCCAGTTTGAAGGCAGAAAAAGCCGTTTTGCGATTTTCCAAGCGTTTTGTTAGGTTGATGAAAAACTAACACCGCACTAGCAGGGCGCAGGGCGTCCAGCGCGTCCGGTCGCAACCCGTCCCGCGGCTCGCTAGGGCCGCCCGTCCAATATTTCAGCCTCCCCTATAAACTCGTTAAATTTTATCGCATTACCAACACTCAATTAATTCTGCTCAATTGGCTTAGTAACTTTCTCGTCTCGTTTCGTGCGGGAACACTCCGGGAGTGCTTTGCACTCGCCCGGTGCAAAACGTCTTTGTCGCCGGACTCCCGCTCCCACGCCCCCGTTCACCTCATTTCCCGTCCCGGCGATACATTTCGTGATTGTGTTTCGATGTCCTCGGTTCCACGGGCTGGACGTTCCTTGTGACTTCCGGTCTCCGTCGGTTTTCTTCGTCAGATCGCGTCGTGCGGGAGGTGGTCTTTTTTCTCTGTCTCTCTCTCTCTCCTTCTCTCTCTGCACGCTGAATCGATTCGCGCCTCGTCAATTCGCATCCTCGCTGCGGTTTGCCCTCTGCGGCGTTCTTTATCGCAGCCACAGCTTTGGACGGCAGTGACGTTACGACGCTTGCTTTTCAATTTCCTGTCATACGCCCTTTGGCTTCGGGCGTCCCGTGTTCGCAGGGAGAGCGAAGCGCCTTAGTCACGATACGGTTGTCCATCGCCCGACACCAACGTGACGTTTATGGACAGCGTCAACGCGGCAGAAGCGGATGCGATAACTAGCTCGTTCAAGAAATGTAATAATTTTCCGATCGTCTCACTTACTCTGTTTTAATTCGACTTACCCCAGTGAAGAGCTTCTCACTCAGGGTGAGTTGAATAAGCAAAAACTGAGAAAAATTGAAGGAAGCATCAAATCGCGGTACACCAGCAGGGCAAATTCATCATTATCTATTTCTGATTGATATTGCACCGGGTTATTGCGAAAACACCATTCACAATAATTATAGAGTAACAGATTGCGTTTGGATGTGAATTACTCCACCAACTGTTTGGATCATTTTTCTTCGCTCATTCCCGAAAACTCTCCTTCCATCAAAACTTACTCGCGCTACGTGTCGGCGCGTCCGCCTTTATCTGCCGTTTTGCGATTTTCCAAGCGTTTTGTTAGGTTGATGAAAAACTAACACCGCACTAGCAGGGCGCAGGGCGTCCAGCGCTGAATGATGTCCTGCCGAAAACGCGCTCCGAAATGCGTTCCGGGCGCGGGCAGAGCTAGGCAAGCCGAATGGCAACACAAGCAGAGGGAAAAAAGCCCGAATCCGTAATTTTCAAAATGGGAAAAACATTGCGGCACGGATGCAAATGATGGCTTTGGCGTTACAGCTCTGCTCCAGAGCACTTTCCAAAGTGCATCGCCGGTTAGCTTACATCATTAGTGACTCGCTCACTCTCTCTCTCTCTCTCTCTCTCTCGCTCTGATCGTGTGTAATTTGCTCTGTGTGGAACTTTATGTTTATGACACGAAGCTTGTCCACAGTGTTTGTGTCTCCAACGACTGTGAAGGCGAACAAACACGCGACCCGGGAAGGGGTTCTGTTCTTGCCTTCTCTGCTCCAAACTTCGGACGATAAATTGACTGCCGGGAGATGGCACAACTCTTCCGTTCCGTGGTGCGGTAATCAAATTGCGCTCGTGAGAAAATCCCGTCAAAACGAACCCCATTTGCAATAGATCATCATTATCGAAAGATGGATTGTTATTGTTTTTCGAAGCAGTTCTTCGAACGTGAGAAGCATCATTGTGCGCATCTCCTCGTTCACCTTTCCTGTGTTTCCTTTGGGTTTTGTTTTGTACGTTTAACGAGTTGGCTTTTTTCATTTAAATAGGCGAAGCGTGTAATGTACACGCCCCATTTTGCACAACCCAAAACCGAGAGTTCCGTACGAGAGAGCGTGATAAAGCTCAAATGAAAATCTACGATCTCCGCGAACGCCGGTTTGTCTCCGGCCTAAACCATATCAACCCGTCTCGCTTTAAAACACGGTGCAAGCAAGCCAGTCCATCCCGAAATGTCCACTTATGTCGCCGGAAATGTTTCCTCCGAGTCGCATAAAGCTGCACACATGTCATAATATATGAGCGCGCTGATAGCGAAAGCGGTGCGCTAAGCACCGGATGAAAGCATCCGGCTTCCACTAGTGCACGCGGACTGACCACATTCGGCCGAAACCGACCACCCACGACCAAATGCTTGTCTGCCAAATATACGCTTGTATGTGGGTGGGTGGGTGTATATTACCGGTCCGTTCCAATTTTTACTCACGAAACATAATTCACGCCATCCCACCGCCAGACCCCGGCAGCCATTAGGCACGGATCGAGGTATCGTGAAACAGTTAATTACTGGCCGAGATTGGTCGGGAGCCTGCTCGGGAGCACTATCGTGCGCACACGCTTGATGGAACCGCCAGCCAGCCGGGAACGGGTCCCATTAGCTAGAGCCACCCTGCGGAAAGACGTACGCTGACGCGGAGGGATAATGAAAGAAAATTTGCCGGTGTGGAGCGTGATTAGTTCGGGGGAATTTATGATCACGGTGAAAGTTCTTTATTTTCTAATTATTTCACCTGCATTTCGGCGCGCAATGGGTAACGAAAAAACTCAGAGTTCTCGGAAGGTAATTGGAAACAAAATCTCATGCCTCTGTCTCTGTCTAGAAGCAAACGTATAAGTTGTAAGAAATGGAATGTTTGCCAAACGTTGCATGCTATTTGGAGCTTAAAATCGTCTGCCAAGTTCAGCTTGATCAATCTCTATGTGCACGGCGACGAAACATAATTCACGCCATCCCACCGCCAGACCCCGGCAGCCATTAGGCACGGATCGAGGTATCGTGAAACAGTTAATTACTGGCCGAGATTGGTCGGGAGCCTGCTCGGGAGCACTATCGTGCGCACACGCTTGATGGAACCGCCAGCCAGCCGGGAACGGGTCCCATTAGCTAGAGCCACCCTGCGGAAAGACGTACGCTGACGCGGAGGGATAATGAAAGAAAATTTGCCGGTGTGGAGCGTGATTAGTTCGGGGGAATTTATGATCACGGTGAAAGTTCTTTATTTTCTAATTATTTCACCTGCATTTCGGCGCGCAATGGGTAACGAAAAAACTCAGAGTTCTCGGAAGGTAATTGGAAACAAAATCTCATGCCTCTGTCTCTGTCTAGAAGCAAACGTATAAGTTGTAAGAAATGGAATGTTTGCCAAACGTTGCATGCTATTTGGAGCTTAAAATCGTCTGCCAAGTTCAGCTTGATCAATCTCTATGTGCACGGCGATCACGGCGATATTATTTTCTATATTATAGAAATATTATAGTCTATATATTTCTTTTTTCTCCCTCTCGTGTTACTGATTGACATGATTAAGGTATAATATTTATCAAATTATATTGGAAAGATATTTGTCAACAAGATGCTGTATACCAACCCTAGTAAAAAAAATTTCATCCTGAGTTTATACGTTTCATATCCTTTTTACCCCAAAGTAGTAAGTACTACAGACTTGTTTTTCAAAGAAAATGATATTAAATATCCTTTGAAATGGAAACAATTGAACTGCTATGTTTTTTTTTAATATATTCTTCATACTTTGATCCATTATTTTGTTGTTTGAAGTATGTCGTAGATCATTTTTCTCCATAGGAGGATGGTCAGTTCTGAGTATTTTTTTGACTTTGTTTAGTCAATGATTAGTTTACCAAAAACAAAAACATACATCAAAGTGACTGTGGCATTTCCACTTAATGAAGCCCTTTGAGTACATGTAAGCGTAAAACAACCAGTGGTTTACACAACAATTTATTTGTTTCGTTATTCCATTGCCTTACACGTCAATCTATACCGCAATAAGATAAAATAAGATATTATTAAGGGGAAAATTATTTCATCTGTTTTCTGTTTTATTGTAAATTAGTTCAAAATTAAAGAAAATTATACTCATCATATTTGAGTGTGAAAGTACTAGAAACTTAACAACTAAATTCAATTAAAAACTCAAAATGTCTCTAGAAATGATATGCGGTAAGTACAACATGGTCAAAGTAGGCCCACAAATAAAACAAACTATTCATACTGAAAAAAAACTAAAAAAATATGAAAGCTACAACATTGTCCTACTTGTTAACCAAAACGCCATTGTAAATGCGAAAATAAAAATCTTTTCGAAACATTTAACACTTACTTTTATAGGAATTAAATTACCACCTCATCCTTCTGTGGCTTTCTGGTTGTGTGTGTGTGCGTGTGTTTATGTGTGTGAGAAGAAGCGGCAAAGCTTAAGCTTGTCGGAATCTTGAGACAACGATATAGATCCTTAAGCGAGGGAATCTGCACCGAGCCTGGCGGAGGTAATTGCGGTAAAGTTTGTGCTCCGTACCGGCGATACCTTCTTGAACGCTTGTTGGGTAAATGAAATTATTCGCCGCTCACATGCATAACACAGTGGGTTTGTAAGATACATAGCCAAACTTGTGCCCTGCCCCACCCAACCCACCGTAATGTATTCCAACGCATCGTGTGCCGTACCCGGCGTCGAGGCGTTATGGTAAGAGATATTAATTTGAATATTTTCCCCAACTTCAAACGGAACGAGCGAACGGAACGGAACGACCGAACGGCCCATGAGAGAGCGATACCGAGGCCGGCAGGTTGCGTGCACTTAAGGGCTGCAAGAAAGGGGTTAAAACTTTCTACCTAGCCGGTCCTCGTTTGCGGTGCTGCCAGCGTCCCTGTTGGCTGGAACGAACGTCGGGCGGTGGGGGGCAGATTTATTAAAATTAGAATACTTTGCAAAAGTGCGTTTATTATGGGTGAAGAAAATTGCA
>KZ071400.1:126821-137158 GCA_002091845.1 Anopheles cracens | reverse complement strand
TTAGTTAAAACAAGTATTCTGTTCAATCTTCCATTTACATTTTTTGAGTTTTTTACTGAGATTTTTTAATTCTTTTTTAAACTAAAGGTGATTTAAATAACATTGAGTTAATAATTTGTTTGTTAAATATTATTATTAAATTAAAAAAACGAGCTAAATCGTTGATAGCCGTAAAGTAAAAATGCCAATACGTAACAACATAAGCTAGGTGAAAAAGAATTGTTTAGTGAACTTTCCTGTTTTGTTTTACAATTTAAACAGCAAATAAATAATTTATAAGCAATCCTGCTCTTAAGGTTATACCTGCATCTTTCATTATATTTTCGTAGAGTGCTATAGAAACAGTTTCCATAATTAACACCCCGAGTATCATTCCACAAACAGCATAACCGTTTGGAGCAGAAACTCACCTGGAGACTATCGCTTAAGGTGACGTTTAATTATGATGACCGCCAGTAGGGAGCATCAAATCATCGCGAACTGACGCTTCTGCCGGATTAAAATGCGTGAAATGTGTTTTTTTTTGTGTGCAAAACATCCCAGAAACGACTCATTTTACCGAACAAAACGCATTGTTTGAAACGTCATCCCCCCCCCCGGGGACCAGTGCCCATTAAAGTAGGCCCATCTGAAAGCGCCTACTCCGGAACAGTGGTTTTTGCTGCCCGTCAAATAGGCTCCTAATGAGCGTCGGAGCAGAATGTCAACAGCCATTTATCCTTTGCTGATCTTGTCGCCTGCCACTGTGTTAACCTCATTATGCAATCGCTCGGCAAACGATCAGTTACACACACACACACACACACACTAGCCCTGGAAAAGAAAAGAGGAGACAGGGAAGGGTTTTCTTCGTGATGAAAGTTTCATTGGCGACTGTGAAATGTGCGCAAAGAGTTGGCAGTTAGCGCGCCATTATTCCCCGCGCTGGGGGTGGAGAAAGCAGAAAGAGCGCAAAATAGAAAAAAAAACATCGACCGCACTCGATTCCGGACACGTGTCAAATTTCTCCCCGGAGTATTTAAAAAATCATCACCAGCCAGAACCGGGCCTGCTGCAGCCGTCACACGGGTGACGCAGCCGGCCAACTTTTTCAACCCCATTAGCGAGGGGGTGGGGTGGGGCGGGATGGTGGAAAAACTGTCCCGGGAACATCGCCCATCCGGGCTGTTTGAATGCTGCCCATTCTTCTGGCCCTTCTTTTTCACGCCATCTTGTCCGGTATCGGTAGTATCACAACTTTTCTTTCGCCCGAACCACTCCCGGCGGCGACGGCGGCGGCCCACTGGTGATGAAAGATGTCCTTCCGTCGGACTTCGGCGGCTGGGCGGTGTGCCGGCTGGAGCAAGCGCGATAACCCGGGGACGGGCTCGTGGAGCTCGGCCGGATGAGATCAGGCGGCGCGACAAACGATGCGAAACCGACCGAATGACGGGCTGGTTGGTGGTCCGGGTTTCGGGCTCGGTCCGAAAATGGAACCGAACCAGGGGATGGAGCGCGCCGGGAGAGGCCGGGACGGATTTAAAGAGGGTCGTAGCAAATCATCAAAACGATAAAACCAAGATGGAAATTGAGGAGATAATCTCTCCCGATGACATTTTAATAAAGTGTGGAAATATTTTATTCACCCGAGCGACGAGCGAGTCCTTTTCCCGGAATGCGGCCGATGCGGCCATCATCAAACAGTGGTGTGCGCGCCCGGATTGGTGGCAGCACCCGGTTTTCGGGCGGCTCCTCAATGGGCAATGGGCTTTCCGGGGGACGGGGTTTCTTTCTTTGTTTCGCACGCTTTACTGCAGCACGGTCCGTCGGAGAAGACGCACCCGACAGGCCGGTAATACGAACGGTGACAAGTGGACAAGTGAATATCAGGACGATTGCAATGTGTTGCGACGCTCGCAGGCGAAAGGGACGATTTATGCTCATTTATTGGCGGCAATCAGCGGTGTGGGAACAGGAACCGGCGCAATGGAGGAACATTCAATAAGATGTTTAAGTTGTCAAAATGATTGATAGGAGCGTGACCGGGCGGAGAGTTTTGTTGGAGAGTTTTCAAGCAGCACTAGGAGATTCTTGAAATGTGTCTGAACGCTGCAATGCAATGAGAGTTGCTCTTTATCCTAACTACCTAACATACTTTATCCTAACACTTTACACCTTTTCTTAGCAGAAATGAGATGTTTTAAAACCTTGAAATATATCCTAACTACCTAACATACTTTATCCTAACACTTTACACCTTTTCTTAGCAGAAATGAGATGTTTTAAAACCTTGAAATATAGTATAACAATGTATAATACTTACAGTTGTGTTAATATGTTAGAGAATGACATTGATCAGGGAAAATCGCATTCCATTAACCAGTTTATCCAGGCAGAAACTTCAAACTTAGAATGTTCAACAAGAGACAGTATTTTTACACAGGAAATGTAAGAAGAGGTGACTAGTATTTGCACAATAAAATTCGGTTTCTTGATTAAAATGACTCCTTTTTATATCGTTTCATCATGTTCATAAAATTTTACAAATCTTTCGTATTTCTCGCAGGAATTTCTTACGCCTTTTGCAGCTCAGAACCACTTTGCTTTTTAACACTGACGGACAAATCAGGTGTCAATTGACACTGCTGCAACTTTGTGGTTAGATAATTCTAAACCGGTCAGAGATATTGACAAAGGGTGGCTACCCGAAGTCGTCTATTTTTGCATTTTTTAAAGGATTTTCTAATAAAATTGGTATTCTTAAACTTATAAATTATATCTTGTTACGCTTAGCGTGCAAATCGAGGTGTCAATTGACACCTAGAAGGCTAGTTTTGGCAATTGAGCTGAAATATTCATCAGTTGTGCGCAAACTATTCTCGTTTTAGAATCCGTCGAGGTCGTGACCCTACCCCCTCCCGTTTGCTCCTCAGCTCCCCTCAAGTAAAAATCCGCCGACGTCAAAATTTGAAAACCCTTAAAAACTCAGCGTAATTTTTTTTTGGAGCCCTGTTTTATGTACCACACTAGCACACATTTAGTCAAAATTTCATCTCGATCTGTCAATAACTTTTAAAAATTGCCTTCGGAAGTCAATTAACACCACGAAAGGAGTATTCGATCCAATCGACCGCAAGTGTTAAAAATTCATCCACATCATACTTTTTTTTATTCTGCTTTTGAGCCAATCCTTTGGAGCAAAATTTGACATCTTTTGAAGACCATAACCACTCTGCTATTTAAATAGATTTGAACGCATTAAATCCAGAACAATTTTCAAATGTTGAAAATACACGATCAAAACAATTTTCTTCGAAAAATCTCCCACCGCTCGGAACACAAAAAGGCACAATATTTCAAAAAGAGCCATAAATTCATCAACAAACAGCACATATCTCACAAGTTTTACGCTAACGTGCCGCTCAATCACCTGTCGCGAACAAACCTAACGACAATGGGATGAAACCGTATGTATTTACACCACGCGGAAGTGAGCCACATTTCTTCCCGTTGATCCCACCAACGGGCTGGGTTTGAAATATTGCGCCCCGCGTAGCGCGTGCACAATTCCGTCGCATTTTAAAACCGATGAAGCCGACGGCCCGGGTCGGTTGCTCTCACTCCATTACCTTTTTTTCCTCCGCAAAACGCCACACGCGACAAAAGCGGTAATCCGCTTACGTAATTGCGTTTGTGAGATGTTTAAGGATGTAAGCTGCCAGTACCAGCGGGGCCTGGTGGTGTGATTTCAACGTGCCTCGCGTCCTCAGCTTTCTTTCCGATGCCGAGCTCGATTTAATCAGCGTCTCGTAGGCCCATCCTCTCGGCCGTGTGGGGTTTCACCACCACCGCTGCGGTGAAAGTGTGAAAAGTGGTGATGTAAGTGAAGGTTGGCGCGAGCGAGTCTTTAAATGAAATAATTCTTGCTGCCAGCAGTTTATGTAAGCATGATCGGTTTAATATTTTCTTACGTCTGCACGCGCTGTAAGGTTGCGTCACGAGCTTGTTGTATGGCGCTGCAGCCTAATACAATCGGACGCGTTGGTGTGTGAAATAAAATTCTCACACATCTTTTTCTTCCAAAAACAGACAAGACGATTAAATTCTTCACCTTCGCCCCAAAGCCAAGCGAATCCACTGCACACGATCAATACACACTTCTAACCTGCCGTAAGCGGATCTGATTGCAGCCTCAAACGGGCCTCACGTGTGCCGTGAGGGGTGGGAAAGTCCCACCCGAAACGCCACCCGACCGACGGCACGACGTTTCGGTTGAATAATTTATGCAATAAAATTTAAATGCCCTGCTCACGGAGTCATTTTCCCGGCGCCCGGTTTGGGGGTGGATGAGCTGCGCATTATGATCGCAGCTGCTTGCAATGATTTCTCATTGTAATGTATTCGCCCGGATTCATGCAAAACGATCTTCCCGTGATGCGTGTGTGTGTGTATAGAGGGGCTTCAAATTTACATTCAAAGTATTGCTCCGCTCCCATTAAAGGTGTGAAGCGCTCAAAACGAGCGCGAAATGAAAGGTTAAGGTGAATAAATTGGGAAGAATCCACTTCCGGCTCGCGAGAGCCGGTAGAATTCTGTTGCATAAATGCGCGCCCCACCAAAAGTCATTATATTCATTGCACTCGAAAAACTCCACCGGGCAAGTGCATCGGCATCACTCACGCGCGCATAAGTGTCAGCAATTTGTTTAATGCAGAGCCCCCCACAGTCAAACTATTTCATTTGCTCTGCTCTGGTGCTCCCGGTGCTTCCAAGTCAACCTTACCGCACGGGGACGTATCATTCATCACACGCGTTGGGATGTCGCCCCCGTTCCCGGCACCAAAGGCCGATAAAAAGCACGAAAGAAGCACGTTTTGATGAAGAACTAGTTCATATCTCTTCTCTGGCCGTCGCTTTCCGCTACCTTGCCGGAACTTAAATGCACGATATGAAGACTGTGCAGTCATTTTCCAGTTAGGAGGGAACCACCGTCGCCTCGCCTTCCAACGCACACCCACCCAAAAAGTAGCCGAAAATCTTCGCTCAGCGGGAATATGATGAGAGTGCAAATTTCGTGCCATTGCTCAATCATCACGCTACCAGCGGGGTGTGTATGTGTGCGTGCATTTCCTCAGGAGAAAGTATCTTGGAATGGTATGAAAAATTGCTCCTCGGTTAGAAGAAAATTCGAGACGAAAAAATCGTTTAGAATCGGAAGCAATACAACAGGGTAAGAAATACGAAGTGTAGTGTCAGAAGAAGAGCTAACAAAAAAAAACATACATACACACACAACTACCACCCAGTGACAGAGCGAAAGCAGTGCCGACCCTGCTCGAAAGCGGAAGTAGTTTTCGCATTTGCTCCCACCGGAGGGGCGAAATACGACTGACGGAGCCCCGGGGAGTGCCGAGCCGGAAAAGATTTTTCAAACTTTATCTCAGACCCGCTCCCGTGGCCACGGTTAAACTGCTGCCGCCGCGTCTAATGGGACGAGATTTGGCTAGTTTTGGCATTCGTGCTTCGCGGACGGGGTGAGCCCGGTGCCGACAAGCGCCCGGCAGCCGCAATCGGGCTCGGAAAGATGACGAAAAGCTCATCTAATGCATCCCGCGTCCAGCGTCAGTTGCAGCACACGAAAGCACGGGGCGGAAACGAAGACGAACGTCGTTCGCGAGATAAAAGTTAATGTTTTGCTCATTTATTTCGATTAAGTCCGCCGGCGGTCGTTCGGGCTTTTCGGGATTCCGGTTGCGGGACAGTCCGGGAGGTTGGAGGGAACTTAAAAAAAAGTAGGTGGTAAGCTATCGGAACGGAACGAAAAACGGCGCAGGCGACATAACCGAATTGGTGTGTGCGGGACCCGGGGAGAAGCACATATCGTCCATTCTGCGCCACTGCATTGTGTGTTTTGTGCGATTCGATATCGCCGATGTGATCAATCTAAACACTTTTGTATTTTCTCGCTCCTGCACCCTTTGCCGGATATGTTCCGGATCCTGGCGGGTATTTATAGGGGATAGATTTCTTTGCCTAGGGTTTAAGACAATGGCTAGAAGGATCCATTTTTCGTCCCATGGTGGAAGGCTTTTTTATTTTAAAAACATACTCAATTGGAAGCTCTGGAAATATTTATGTTGGTGGGAAGAAATAAATATTCTATATTTATTTTTTTGATAAACGAATCGGTTTGTTGATTTTCGATTGGTTTTCGGAATGTCATCATGACTTCCATTTCCTACTAAATTAAATGCCAAAATCGGTGATGAAATGTATAATTCATGTCTCTCAAACTTGTGCAGTTGAGGTAGTTTAATTTGTGAACATTAAAGTTAAGACTTTTAAAGTATAAAACTTGTCCCAGTTATACACATCAGGGAGTTGTACGTTTTTGTTTAAAGCCCTTTTCTGGTACTACTATATTTCCCAGACAATTGCAGTACTAAAAGAGATTCTCATTCCTCATATTTTATATCGCATATTCCTTCACTGTTTACTCATCAACATAACCTGATGAAACTTATGCTTCAAAGACAACCTGTCGTATTATGTATAAAAAAACACAATTATTTACATACCCGTAAAATGTACGAAACATAGAGGATAACAATCTCGAAAATAATATAGAATGTCTTTCTTATCAATTATTTAAGTATCATATGAAAAGTGGATGTTCATTATCAACGAATTTAAACAATTGGATACAAATGTTCATTTTATTTGCATGTTGTATGAGAAACAGAATCTAATATGTAATGTCTAAGCTTACTTCGATCTAGTGAAACTTTCCCACAAAAATCGTCAATAATGATTACCTTATTCGCATTGCTTTAGGCTTCACAACAAATGAAAATTATTTTTCCTTTGAAAATAGGTGATTGCTCAAACAATTCTATTTGAGCTTATGCTTCAAAAATCAGCACAACAACGCTGGCATAAAGTTGAAATACCGGGTGGAAATACGTTGTGACATACAGACAGACACTTTCAGTGGACATACGAGAAAAATAAAGAATTTAGAAGTATCATAGAAGTATCATATATATGATCTTAAAAATGAAAAAAATCGATCATTTTGCTCTTTTTATTTTGAAAAAATTATTTAAAAAATAAAGGTTTGTGTACTTTTTTTCAAAAGCACTACAAACCATAGAGCAAGTTAAACGAATCCAGCAAACCGTTCCTTCTCTTCACGCTCTTCACAACACCCAGTGTGTACAAGCATGCCCCGGCCCGGTCCTTCCGATACCGGAGACTGCGTCGTTCGAGGTCAATATTAGCCTGCTAAGCGCAGTTTTACGAGCTGGACGTACTGGCGCGGCGCGGTCAGCGGCTGGGGATCCTCGCGAGCAACGGATTCGGTCAATTGGCTGCTCGGTGCTCCAGCACGCCACGCGACGAAAGGAAGCACACATACACACTCCGGTCAAGTGCTGCATCTCGAGCGGGCGCTTTAATATATTCCAATGAGTCATAATGACTGCAAAGATGGGAAATGAGGATATTTCGTAAGGAGTGCGGTGAGTTTTCTCGCAGTAATTATCGAGCGAAGCGGAAGCCGAACGTTCCGCTGCGAGCGATCCATTGATTAACGATCAGCTGTGTATTAGCGGGGCGCTGTGGAGCGACCGTCTTGGAGTGCAGCATCGTTCGGGATGAAATTATTACTGTTATTAGCCCGTTGTAGTGGACACAACTGCAGGTGCTGCGCGTACACCGAAGATTGTATCGATTTGGGGGAAGAGTGTGGGAAAGAAAGCCGCAGTTCGAGTCGAGTAAGCAACTTCGGCATGGTGTGTCTGTGTGCGCGTTTGGGCGATGGGTCGGACGACGGGGCAGCATTTTCCGAGTAGCGCCACTACGGAACGACGCTGCGTATGTGCGTTTTGCTGAGCCAGCCGGTCCGGTTCGGTCGGGTGTAGCGGGACTGCTGAAGCAGGAGCGCAAACTAAAACCCAACATTAGCATTGATTGAACCCTTTACAACCTTCGCAGCCCGCAGCCCGCTCCAGATGGTCCTGTCGTGGGGGGGGGGGGGGGGGGGGGTGATTATCGATCCATAATTAGGATGCAATAGGACGTGATGATGCTCTCCGCCGCCATCTATTGGCCCAACGAGGGGGATCCTCGCGAGCAACGGATTCGGTCAATTGGCTGCTCGGTGCTCCAGCACGCCACGCGACGAAAGGAAGCACACATACACACTCCGGTCAAGTGCAGCATCTCGAGCGGGCGCTTTAATATATTCCAATGAGTCATAATGACTGCAAAGATGGGAAATGAGGATATTTCGTAAGGAGTGCGGTGAGTTTTCTCGCAGTAATTATCGAGCGAAGCGGAAGCCGAACGTTCCGCTGCGAGCGATCCATTGATTAACGATCAGCTGTGTATTAGCGGGGCGCTGTGGAGCGACCGTCTTGGAGTGCAGCATCGTTCGGGATGAAATTATTACTGTTATTAGCCCGTTGTAGTGGACACAACTGCAGGTGCTGCGCGTACACCGAAGATTGTATCGATTTGGGGGAAGAATTGTAATGAGAATTTGCCACTAATGTTTATGATTATGTGGTGAAATCGTTTTCAAAATCGGACTGCTGAAGAAAAACTTTCCAATAATTTAATTTATAAATTAAAAATAGTTTGTTTACTTAAAATGAGTAATAAGGTAGTTTGGAAATCAAATGCACCATAATATAAAGTCCGATTGCTGACATCATCTAGAACTTCAGTTCAGTTTATCTTACTAGAAAAAGACGTTATGGCTGTTAAGCGTAGCTTATAAAGCGATCTACAAACTGAAACCGAATATCATTCCAGAAAAATATTAAACGTTTATCTTTTTTAAATAAAACATTGATATAATATCACTTCCAACATTCTAGTTTTTCTTCTCTTTTAAATCAGTATTGTCACAAGCATAAAGTTATCTGAAATGATCAAATACAAACACAAATCCGATTGAAACTTTACATCGCAAACACTCTAGATACTCTAGGGCGAGATAGTTGCGAACGTCGTGTTCTACCACCACTAATCTCCTTCCCTGTTCGATCACGCAGATTGGCCAACGCAACGCACACTCCTTGCCGATGCTTGACGAGTGAGAACTGTCCATTTCGGCACCGTTGACTGATCAATTCGAAATAAAAACAAGACCATACGAAAGCTTTGAGCCCCCTTTGATTGGTAAGAGAAACGAGTCCAGTTTGCTTCATCTACTAGACTAGAAACCGAGTGACTAAAGAGTTCTAGTGAAATAGACACAGCGTAGACCGTTAGAGTGATAGATAGATAGCTGGATGCTTTCATAGAATAGGAATTTCCTCAAAAATCGATCGTCCATCCTATTGTTTGAGACAGCAAAAAAACATGCACAAATCAAGTATATTATGAAATAAGAGGCTGGAAATAGTATGAAGTATGTTGAAACAGTTGAAACTAAATCGAAACCAGATCGAGCCAGATGTAAGCATGTCGAAATTGCTGGGATAAAGTAATATTTTACACACACTAACGTCTCCATCAGTGCACAAGGAGAAACCACACCATTCACGTGATATGTGATTCGTTTCTTTTCCTTTTTTCCCCCGCTGTATTTCAACAATAATAAAACATTTTCCACTTCGATGCACGACAGCGGGCTTAAACCGCACATCCACCCAAAGCCGCTTCTTCGACGTTCGTCTCCACGTGGTCCTCCGGCCCCAGGGATGACAATAGACGGTGGTCCTCCGGCGGTAAACGAACTTTCGGCGCGTTTCTTCGCGTTTCTTCGCACCGATCACCCGATTTCTCCGCGAAAACTCAAACCGGAATATGAGCAAATGACGGAAAAAATATCGCTTGATGGGTTTTCATTACCCAAACAGCGGCCGGCGGCAACTGCGCGCCATCGTGCGACGCACACACGCGCCGGCCCGCGGAACGGAATAAAAAGCGCGATAAAATGAATCGAACTGACGAAAAAAAAAATCCCGGATTCAAATACCGAACCAGACCTTACTTTTCATTTCGGCTCGAACGACAGTTAAAACGGGTTTCATTATACCATTTTTTTCGCTCTCTGTATGTGTGGGTGTGTTTGAGTGAGCGAGCGTGTGTGTTTGTATGAGCGGCTGCCTGTGGTGGCCATTTGGGCCACAACAAACGCCAAAGCAATCGTTCCGGGTTTTTGTCACTCGCTTATCGAAATTTTCATCGGAGGTTTTCCCGTATATATATTTTTTTCCGTTGCTTTTCTTGACGTTTTCTCCGCTGCTGCTGCTGCAGAGGGCAAGATCCCCACGATCACCCGCAATGACAGAGTGGAAAGTAACAAATTTTCCGTATGTTTTCCCGGCCCGTGTGTCACGCCGCGT